>SJYV01034753.1:206371-217692 GCA_006410875.1 Neotragus pygmaeus | reverse complement strand
GGTATTCTTAATATCTTCTGCTTCTGTTAGGTCCATACCATTTCTGTCCTTTATCGAGCCTATCTTTGCATGAAATGTTCACTTGGTATCTCTAATTTTCTTGAAGAGATCTCTATTCTTTCTCATTCTGTTGTTTTCCTCTATTTCTTTGCATTGATCGCTGAAGAAGGCTTTCTTATCACTTCTTGCTATTCTTTGTAACTCTGCATTGAAATGCTTATATCTTTCCTTTTCTCCTTTGCTTTTCACTTCTCTTCTTTTCACAGCTATTTGTAAGGCCTCCTCAGACAGCCATTTTGCTTTTTTGCATTTCTTTTCCATGGGGATGGTCTTAATCCCTGTCTCCTATACAGTGTCACAAACCTCCGTCCATAGTTCATCAGGCACTCTATCTATCAGATCTAGTCTCTTAAATCTATTTCTCACTTGCACTGTATAATCATAAGGGATTTGATTTAGGTCATACCTGAATGGTCTAGTGGTTTTCCCTACTTTCTTCAATTTAAGTCTGAATTTGGGAATAAGGAGTTCATGATCTGAGCCACAGTCAGCTCCTGATCTTGTTTTTGTTGACAGTATAGAGCTTCTCCATCTTTGGCTGCAAAGAATATAATCAATCTGATTTCAGTGTTGACCATCTGGTGATGTCCATGTGTAGAGTCTTCTCTTGTGATGTTGGAAGAGAGTGTTTGCTATGACCAGTGCATCTTCTTGGCAAAACTCTATTAGTGTTTGCCCTGCTTCATTCCGCATTCCAAGGCCAAATTTGCCTGTTACTCCAGGTGTTTCTTGACTTCCTACTTTTGCATTCCAGTCCCCTATAATGAAAAGGACATCTTTTTGGGGTGTTATTTCTAAAAGGTCTTGTAGGTCTTCATAGAACTGTTCAACTTCAGCTTCTTCAGCATTACTTGTTGGGGCATAGACTTGGACTACTGTGATATTGAATGATTTGCTTTTGAAACAAATAGAGATTATTCTGTCGTTTTTGAGATTGCATCCAAGTACTGCATTTCAGACACTTTTGTTGACCATAATGACTACTCCATTTTTTCACAGGCTTATAGACAGCATTAAACAAATAATTATAAATATAATCATGTTATAGAAAGGAAAATGGCATGTGTCAGGAAAGCATCTGAGATTCAAGGGTCTGAAGATCTTTCCTTGAAGGCCACATGGATGAAACCAGGTGTGAAGTCTATTTTGGTCTAAAGTATGACCATCTAGTTTGACATAAGAGGTGCAAAAGCCAGCAAAATATCCAAATCAATTTCCAAACTTTATGAATACTTTTTACAAATCTCCCAACGGTCTGTGTTTCTGTTGTTAAGGTGGTATAATCTTTTGTTTAAATGTTATCTGGGAGGCATTTTCCTCAGCTTTAAACCAATGAAACTGAATAAATTGTGAAAAAAGAAAAAAGTGGCCAAGTTTTATGTAAGATTGGGATTAGGGAGGACAGTTGTGTGTGTGTGTATTTTGTTATTGTCATTTTGTTTTTTATCTCTAATTCCTATCTTCTGCTTTGTCATCACCTGTATCTCCCAGAGTGCGAAAACGTATGTTACCATGGTCTTCAATTAGCTCCTATTTTGGTAGAAAGAATAGTTTGAGGATCTTGTGTCAAGAAACATGCAGGATTAGGGGAAGTTCCTGCTGTATAATCTTTTGTCTATTACACTATCTCTTTCATTTTGATCAAGTTTCCATTGCAGTGGGACCTCCCTGATAGCTCAGTTGGTAAAGAATCCACCTGCAACACAGGAGACCCCGGTTCGATTCCTGGGTCAGGAAGATCTCCTGGAGAAGGGATAGACTACCCTCTCCAGTATTCTTGGGCTTCCCTTGTGGTTCAGCTGGTAAAGAATCCGCCTGCAATGTGGGAGACCTGGGTTTGATCCCTGGGTTGGGAAGATCCCCCGGAGAAGGGAAAGGCTACCCACTCCAGTATTGTTGCCTAGAGAATTCCATGGACTGTATAGTCCATGGAGTCACAAAGAGTCGGACACGACTAAGCGACTTTCACTTCACTCCATTGGACTAGGAGCTTGTGACCACAGATTCTGAAAGAATCGATGTTGAAACTTCTAGCATTGCTGTTGTACTCTTTATACTGAATGGAAATAAGTCTCAGGTGCCATGTTTCTTTGTCCCTTTGGGAAATGTATGCTTGCCTCAACATCCCTGATATAATTTATGTGCTTTGATGACTTCTGGGCAACTAGTCAAATTCAGTCCTTCTCTATCAGTCAGTCGGCCATTTAATCGTTCTTTCTTCAATTTAACCCATAATTTTGAACACTAAATATTCATTGTGTTTAGTGCTGTGCAAAAATTCTTCTTAGGATCCCTAACATGGAGCTTGCCAACTTATAGGGAAATAAGACATGTCTGATAAGGAAGTTAAGTAGCTAGTTAAGTAACTAATGACTTGGATTTAGTGGCCAAGATTCCTGTGACATCAAGTGATTAAAAATAAAAGTTAAACTTGAGTGAAACATCTGATTCTTGAAAGATGGACAAAAGTTACATGGAGAGGGAAGAAAGGGAATTCCATGGAGGGAGAAACATTTCCAGCAAAACTTGACTTGGGCATATCCAGGAAGCAGAAATATAAACAAATATGGTATATATTACCTGGAATATGTTAGATGCTTAATGAAAGAATGAATAAACGCATATATGTAAACAGGAACTGGAAGAAAGTTTAGAAAGTGGAATTGTCAGTAAAGTTTTAACTGAGAAGACTTCATAAACAACGTGATTGACAGAGAGCTATAAGATAATAAAAAGGCCTGACAAGGTCATTTCACATACAGTCAAAGACAACCAGTTTTCATCTGACATTAGTTTTACTCGTGTCTATCAAAGTTTTGGAGGAAATGGAAATTCAAACTATTTAACTAGTTAATATAAATATTAGGACAACATATGTTAATTAAGAAATGTTTTTCAGCCAACCGTGCTTACATATTTCTGATTATATAGAAGCTACAGGTTAATCAAGTAGTTTGGAAAATAACAAATTAGATTATTTCACAGGTTAAGTAGTATTGTCAGGCTCTCACAGTCACACTAATGCATCAATTTTACCTCTGAAAATAATATGTGTAGTCACACAAATTTCTTTACCTTCAGCCTTCAGCTATGAATCTGAGATTGCTGATGAAATTTGTGTCCTAAAGCTCCCTTCATTTTCCTGAACTATCTATATGATTTAAGTACTTGCTTGTTTTTTTTAAAGTGAGTTAAGAATCTTTAGCACTCAATTAAAAATCATTATTCAATTAACTCTCCGACCTTAAAAAAAAATTAATGGCTTCATGAATCACAATTAAGACTTCTAGTTTGGGGCACATAAAAAAGCAAACATTCAGTTAGTCTCAGATCTATTTTAGACACTCTAGTGATTCATTTTTCATCTTTCTCACAGTTTGTCTCAAATTTCTGGGCTCTTTTTATTGTTGAGTCTCTGGGGTGTGAAATTTTTTGTCATAATACAAAAATGACATGGAAACGCGTCAAAAACTGTATTTTTGAATGAAAACATACTGTACCCCCTGTTAGCATTTTAAATCTCTTCTGTAAAGAAATGACCAGATGTTCTAAAAATAGAAAGTTGGCAAATCTTTTACTCATCCTTAACCTTTACATTTTTCTGCTGCTATTTGATCTGAGTCAGAGCATTGTGATCATAACTTATGTATTCAGAAGTATTATGCTGACTTTCCTCCCAAAGGTTTTGTTTACACAAAGTTTCTTTATGGTTTTTGGTAAAACTTGGATACTATATAAAAAGGAATGCAGAAGAGGTATCAGCATGCAAAATTATCAAGGACAAATAAAGAAAGATAAAAAAATGCAAAACCCAAAGGTTTTTTTTACACGAAGTTTCTTTATGGTTTTTGGTAAAACTTGGATACTATATAAAAAGGAATGCAGAAGAGGTATCAGCATGCAAAATTATCAAGGACAAATAAAGTGTGAAGAAAAGAAATAAAATGTTTTTCAGTTCACTGTAAACTAGATTATAATGAGCAAAGTATCAAAGAGAAATCCCTGTGGGGAATTGTGAAAAATAAAAAAAATAAATAAATAAAGAGGAAGAAATCTCATATTGGTACAACTGACTTTTTGTTAGATTGGGCCCTGTTCTTGGTCATAGCTAAGAGTAAAAGCTCATCTTGGCCTCTTTTTCTAAAATTCCTATCCCAAATATCCATTCATGAAAGAACGGAAAGATGTCTTTCCTGGAATAAAAATCTAAGCAGATTTGTTTTGTTTTTGTGATTTCTTTTTGAAATTAACCAAAACAATTAGCCAACAATGTCTTAGACTTCTCGCTAAGAACCCTACCATTAATTTCTCTACTTAGAAGTCCATCTTTCTAATAACCTGGAATATGCACTTTACCACCAGAAAACATGGACTGGAATCATTTGTTTGTAAAATATGACAAGCAAAATAAAAAATAAACTATGCATTTCTAACTACTTCTTCCTCTGGACTTTTATAAATATTATATTTCTTAAAGCAACAACTCAGTATTTTCTTTTCCTGAAATGAAATTTTCTTTTTCATAAAATTCAAAACATTATTTTAACGATAGGGGTAGAAACTAGAGGAAAAAAACCTGAGAATAAGCTATTAAGCATGTATCTTAAAAAAAAACGTATGTATTTTTAAGTGAATGATAATTGCTTTATAGTATTGTATTGGTTTCTACCAAATATCAACATGAATAAGTCACCTATATGCTTTAATCATTTTTTTCACACTTTTTTTTGTTCTCAGGCTTAAAATTTTTAAATTATTTGGGTAAAAATTTGGTAGAGTAGAAGACCTCTTGCTATTTAAAAATGTTAGAATTTTTGATTGGTTCTTTTCAACAACCCTTTCTTCTCTTCCTAAACTAAGTTCATAGTTTTGACCCACTATTGTTTGGCATATCAATTGTTGCTCTTACCTGATCTTCATTACAAATAATTTTTTTCCTTTAGCTCTCTTAAGCCAGTCATACATCATATCCTCAGCCTACTCTGGAACTTCCAAAGATACACATTCAATTACCTGCAGTGATGCCAGCTGCAAAATTCCAGTTTATTCTTCTTAATGTTCCAGCATTCTGAAATGTCTTTGTTATATTTCCCCTTCCTCATTTTTGCTTGGGCTGTTTACTGTAATGTAAACTTTAGGGGCTTGAATTTTCTGTTGGAAATTTCTGTTCCTCTACTTGAACAATGGATCCTCTGAGTTTCTGCTGCTTATCTCTAAAAACTGAAGAAAATTAATAAGGATCTTAATAATTTGCTTTGGCATAATGCATATATAGTCCTGAGAACAGCACTTGGCAAGTAATGAGTTTTTTTCAAGTAGTGGTGCTACATGCCCTCTAGTCTCCCTGCCGCCACCAATCATTTTTAGAAATCCTACTCATCTTCCAAACCAAGTTTATTTCACACCTTCTCCATGAGCCTTTATATGATCAGTTATCGGCTTGTCCCATTTTCTTTTCCTCTGTGTAGTATCATCCCCTCAACTAAATCACAGGGAAGAATACATCCTGTCCTTTAGCACTATGTTTTGCACATTTTGTGTTGATTAATAGTTAAAAGTGCTACTTGTCATAACAGTTTATCAGTGTTGTCCAAGCCAAGAATATGGATGGCAGCAGGCTACCCAAACAGCTGTTTCAGGAGGAGCTTAAGTGCAGTGAGCAGAGGAGGTTTACACAAACCACCTCAGAAAATGGGGCCGAGCCCTGGAGTGCTAAGTCACCACGTCTGATAGATTACAGCAGATACAAGGAGCAGAAATGGGGAGTCCCATTTTAAACAAATATTTTGAGTACGTGATGAGGTTAAAGAGAATTGCAAAAGTGCTCAGGCATGTCTGACTCTGTGTGACGCCAGGGACTGTACCCCTCCAGGCTTCTCTGTCCGTGGAATTTTCCAAGCAAGAATACTGGAGTGGGTTGTCATTTCCTTCTTCAGGGAATCTTCCCAACCCTCCTCTCCTGCATTGGCAGGAGGATTTTTTTACCACTGCACCACCTGGAAAACCCAAAGAGAAATGCACATAGGAAAAAAAACCTTGCAAAGAGTAACTGCAGCTGCAAAGAAGGGGCATCTTTATGAGAACATATTGTGGTAAGGAGTGCTGGTCACAAATCAGTCTTCAGCCACATCTGCACCGCAAAGAGCTATCACGTTAGTGATGTGATCATCCACAGAGGTTAAAAGACAATGCATGATGGTAGCCTATTATGATCTATCAGGAGGGAAAATAATGTTCTATTTTTGGAATGGTCTGGTACAATTTCTACACTCTTGGAATGGTAGTACTTTTCTTTTTAGTTTAAAATGTTTAATTATCTCTAGTTTTAAATTTGTATTAGTTTTTATAAGAATTTATATTTCTGTTTCTCTAAATACTAAGGGATAACTTATGGGGATTATCTTTCTTTCCTGCCATAGTTTGTATCTGAGCAATTATTTATTTAAGAATCACTTGGTATTATGGAAACAAACTGAGTGCTGAGGTCCCCAGGGAACTGGATTCAAATCATAGTTTTGCTTCTTGTTGTATATTCTTGGAAGTCGTTTAACCTTAATCAACCTCTCCATTAAACCTAATAGGGATGTTTCAGTGATTATTAATGCTATATTAAAAAATAGTCATAGGAGTACATAACCCATATCAGGTACTTGAGAAAAGTAACTATTATTATAATAGGTGGTTATGAGAAATTCATTAATTTTCCAGCCAGTCATATTGGTAAAAACACTAAGACACAGTATAATTAATCCACTATAATTATCTCAGGAACCACAGTTTTCTAAATAAGAATAATCAGGTTTTAGGGTCAAGTGCATTATTTGTTCAACTCACATCTGATTCTGAGAAACATGTATTTGAATCAAGTAAGAAGATTGAAGCTAAATTAAGGAATAACTAAGTTTTTGGTTTCACCGCATGGAAGTATAACAAATAGCTGTTTTCTCTTCAACATTATGTGAGAATAATCCAATATGAGGGATCGAATTTTAATGACTAATGAATGAATACAGTCAGGGGTTCTGTTTTCTATGTTTCAAGCCAAGACTGAGAAATAGGAGTTAATACGAGTAGCAAGAGACCTCGACAAGGAAAACAACCAAGAGTGAAAAATGGAGATGAAGGACCCAGAAGATCTGTAAAGGATCTCACCCACAGATGGTGATTTTCATAAGGGATAGTTTACTCCTCTGAGAGAATGTCAGAAACTTAAAATCAGTGAATATTAGAACACTCGATTTTTGATCGCTAGTATTAATTTCAGAGACTATTACTATTAGAAATCTTCAGTTGCAAGCAACAGAAACCAGTTTGGTAGTTTTAACAGACAAAAGGAAAGTTTATTTGTAAGGATCCCAAGGTGTTCCAAAACCCCAGGGCAAGAATTCAGCCTGGCTCCGGAGATAAAAACAAGGAGTTTCCCACCCTCTCTCCTGCTCTCTCCCTGCCTCTCTCTCTTCCCCTTCCTTCTCTCAGTGGATCATCACCATCCTGTCATTCTTTTGGCAACTGATCTTTCTCAGTTACTCAGTCCACCTACTGAAAAATGCCATGGTGCCAGGTTTCTCATCCTCTGTCTTTAAGAGACTAGCTTTTAGTCCAGTTCGATACTTCCAGTCTCAATTCCGGCCTCCCAGAGAAGAACTCCAAGTGGCAAATTTCCAGCATGTGCTAAATAACATATTATATCTAAGAATCAAGTGATATTGATGGAACAAATGCTGATGACACAGACTTACAGAGAACTTTTCATTTACAAATTTGCTACTCAGTATTCTAAATCCCACATTTCTGGAGATACCACCAAGACCATCACTGTATGTGACACATAGCTTTCCATGGATAATATTTTTTTCAGTGAAAATTGTCATCATTAGCAGATACTTAAGGTGGTTGAGTCACCACATGGATGTTTTCTTCACATAGAAAAGCTTTCAGCTTAAGTTTTCAGGTAAAACATAGAAAATACAGAGGGAGGTGTATGTTTCAATGGCTTTTACATCTCCAGTCCCACCTCTTATTCCACTTCAGTGTCTTTGTTCTGCCATATAGCTCCTCTGTCCATGAAATTGTCCAAGAACACTGGAGTGGGGTGCCATTTCCTCCTCCAGGGGATCTTCCCAACACAGGGATTGAAATTCTCCTGTGTCTCCTGTATTGGCTGCAGTTTTTAACTTTATTAAGATTTATAGATGAAGAAGTAGACAGAGGTTAATAATTCATTCAAGGTCACTCAGGAAGGGAAAGGTAAGACCAGACTAATCTAGACCTTTGAGGTTATAACTCTATTTAGTAACTGCATCAGATCAAATAGATTTACTTGCCTACAGATAAATAATCAATATCAGAATTAAGAAGTAATTTACAGCTTGATCAGAGCATATAACAGCAATCTCTTCTCAAGTATAATTTTATAAGAATAACACATGTTTTTACTGTCTAAGAGAAGAAACAAAAAATGTATGAGATCCTTTGGTGGGCAGTTAGGATCATTTGCAGAGAGTGAAACTATAAGGCAAAAAAATCTTATGCCCCAAGAAGATTTTTCTCCATAAAGATTAGCCATTTTAAAAGTTTTATCACAGCAGTTTGAAGCCACAAAGATTTCTGCCTAAAGGTAAAGGAAGATTAACCAAGTATGACCAACAGTTCCGCCAATAACTCAGATTAAAAGAGAAAGGAATAAATTGCAGGCTTCATAAATACTTTCAGTATGTCAAGGTCAGATAAGGACAAGAGTTTGAATAGAAATGCTTTTGGAAGTCTGAGTAGTTATGATACTATGTGATTAAAGCACAAATGAGGTCACCTACTGTATTTTGGAAGTGACAGATCGTGTTCTGATTAAACTTCAGAGTCCCTGGATAATGCAGTGAATAAATCTACAGCTACTGTGAAATGGAGGCTGAAAAGTAACTGCAGCCCCGTGGGTTTCTCTTTATGTTTTCAGCGTTTACACTTGTTTGTATTTGCAGTAATAAAATAATGGTGGTTGCAATGATGAGGATCTTAACTCTTTCCCTCTGCTTTCTTTTTCTTCTTAGAACCTTTCATTGCCTGAGTATCTATATATTAACTGTATTTCCCACTAGAATAAAAGTCATATAAAGGCATGCAATTGAGTGTTTTGTACACAATTACGTTTTCAGGGTCTAAGGCCGTGCCTGACACACAGTAATTTCTGCTGAACAGATGAGTGAAACTTATGCTTTGTTGGAGAAATAAGTGTTTTAGCCATTTGAAAGTCTGATAGGAGCTCTCTGCAAAGAAAATGCTAAAATGATAGAAAACACATGATAGTCGAAGTAAAACACAGAGTGGTAGTGACCTTATTCTGAGGCTTATTATGGAGAATTCAGCAAGGATGAGTATTATATCATTTTCGTTTTCATAGAACACTGTGGACTCGTTAAGGGAAGAAAAGTAAAAAACTTAATGAAATACAACATGAAAGAGCAGAAAATAGCACTGTAGATATTAGTTTCACTGAAAAAGAAGTGGTAACTCTTAAAAAAAAAAAGAAAAGCCTCAATGGAAATCATTCTTGAGAAAACTATAAGTAACAAATGGGACTTTCCAGCTGATCCAGTTCTCACAATGAAGTCCGCTGTTATCATTCTATCTGATCAAGTCCTGTTTGAAAGGGCTGACCTCTTTTTAGTTATCAGTGTCACCCTCTTTGATTTGACCCATGATGGAGTGCTCAGATAGATGGAATGGAAGTGAAGGGGTTTTAGGAAAAAAATTATTGAAGTCAAACTTCTTAACCTTTGGTTTAGAAGTAGCTTTATACACAGAGTGACTTTCAAGCTGTCTTTCTGATGCCTCCCAGTTTCCATTTCCAGATATTGTGTATGATTTCGCCTCTGTCTCTGTCTTTGACTCCATCTGTCTCTCATCTCCAGTTCCACTACTCAACAGTGTTTTTTTTCTCCCATGTCCTTTGCTGGTACTAGGAGGAGGAGATAGCAGTTTTCACTGAAATTTCTGTATGTCAGATTTTTGAGGAACACAGGGACAGAATCAATAATAAAGCTAGAAGGCAGTTTTCTAGCTGCTGTGTGTGAGAGAGTGTTTAGGGTTTTGCAGAGGTGGGGGAAGTAAAAGGGATGGACTGGTGGATAGATATGATGGAGTATCCATCTCACCTCTGGAGGAATCACTTGGGATACTTTCATCCCTGAGTTATCACCCCTGACTCTGAAACTAGGTTGGTCTCATTGGTTCATTCAGTGTGGCGGTCCTGGACAGCCAAACTGATGGAAGAGATAAGATACCTCAAAGTCCTGAAGTATGCAGGAAGTGTCAGAAGAAGAAGTTCAGTTTCTCTTCTTTAATCCAATCAGACATTAAACAGATCATTTAAGCTGGTGGAATCAGCAAATCTTATTAATTATTCAGAAATGATTTGTTTTTGTTTTCAGGTAAAATAAGCTCTGTTTTACAGAGGGTATGCAGAACCCAAAGGCTCCCTGCTGTACTGTATATCACAGTTCTTATAACCGAAACCAATGCACATTTCCTGTTCCTGCAATTCAACATTGCACTGTCTGCTCAAACACTGCAGTTACTCAGGCATGGCCTTCTTTGAAAGCAGAGAGCAGTGTTGTCTCTAAGAGGTAATTTTATGGAGACTGTGAGGGTGCTAATTTCCAGTTCAAATGTAGTTTTCACCTTTAATAAAAGGTCCAAAAGAAGGGGGTAGATGTGAGGCCTTTACTTCTATAGGACAAACAGAGTTCACAGGTGTTCAAGGGTCAGGTCCACATAGGTCCTTTGTATAGCCAACACTTTAGAAAATCCAGAATAGTCAGCAAAGGGTTCTGATGAAATTTTCTTACTAGAGAATCTATTTGACAGCCACAGGCCTCATGTATGCATCAGTCAGGCCTAATAAGGACCCAAGGTGTCTAGCCACACCTTTAGAAAACAGGAAAATGGACCAAGGAAAGAGATCGAAAGAAATACATAAATATATATTTATATACTTCCAGGTATAACATATATATTGAAAATAATTGGTTCTAATTATTCACAAATTCTGTTGTAAAATCTACCTACTCACTAAAATGTATTTGTAACCCCCTAAATCAATACTAGCCATAGTTTTGCAGCCATTCACAGACATATGCAGAGCAGTGAAAAATTTGAGTAACCCATGTCCCTCTCTGAGGCTGACCTAGGCAGTGCCCTTCATTGTCCTTCAGCCCCATATAGAGACAACCAGATAGAGACCAGTGCAGTTTAGTGCAAGAAGCGTA
>SJYV01034753.1:195934-206305 GCA_006410875.1 Neotragus pygmaeus | reverse complement strand
AGGAGATAGCAGAGGACAGAGGAGCCTGGTGTGCCCACCCACCCACCACCCTGGCTTTGGAGTCAGTTGAATGGGGTTTGAATCCCAAACTCTGGCACCTGTTAGTGGGATAGCCTCAAACAAGTCACCTGACACTAAGAATGTTTTATCTTTTGCAAAATAAAGTAGAACTTACCAGAATGAGTTATTTTTAGGATTTAAGATTATAATTGTGAGATGTATGTGTATAACATCAAGTCTTCAGACTAAGGATCCATCCTAGGTCCAGAATGATCACATTCCAAGATCCTTCATTTAATTATGTCTGCAAATAAGGCCATTGTATTTGTTAGTTCAGCTGCTTTAACAAAGTGCCATAGACTGGATGGATTATAAACAGCAATGCTTTATTTTTCATAGTTCTGGAGGCTAGCAGTCCAAGATCAGGATACCAGTATTGTCAGATTCTTATGTAGGCCCTCTCTGGTTTGCAGACTGACATCTTCTGTTGTATTCTCACCTGGCAAAAATAGGCGCTCTCTTATAAGAGATGCTTGCTAATCCTATCTGTGAGGACCCCAAACTCATGACCTAATTACAACCAAAGGCCTCCACCTCTCAATACCATCACATCAGGGGTTAGGATTTCAACATATGAATCTGGGGAAAACACAAACATTTAGTCACTAACAATAGCATTCATAAAAATTGGAGATTTTGGTCATTATCTTCTTGCAGGACCCTATTGTACATACTATATAGAGAATGAATTAGAATATGAATAAAAACCTATTTGAAATGTTCCGGTTATCCACAGATTGCTTACCCTTTCCCAGTTAAAGAAACCAAACGGGGAAAAATCTACCAGGAGGTGGCTTTTCTTGAAATTCTCTTGACTTTGCTTTATTGAGCATTAATACACCCATTAGGGGCAAAAGTCAGCTTTACCTGAGAAAGGATGTTGAAGATCATTTCTGTACACAATACAGCTAGAGAAACACATTCTTTACAAACTGGAAACCAATTTGAAAACACGTTGACTCTCTGTATTGTCCTTTGTTATAATGGTTTTGGAAATTCACCTTTAAATTGAGCCATTTTCTCTCATAGCGTTTGCTTTCTGTCTGGATGTGAGTGCTCCAATTTCTGGGAACTTTAAATTTTCTCATAGGCCTTACTCCCAAATAGAGCACTAATCTCTGTCTTATTACAATGCCATTTTATCACATCTACTAATTAAGAGCAGTTCTTTCCTTTAATTCTGCTTAGCTGATAAGCAGTAAGAAGAGTAAAGATGGTCAGGAGAGGAGGGAATAAATGAGATATAAATGAGTACACACTCAAAAATCTGGAAAAACAGAGACAAGAAACATTTGGAACAAGAATTTATGACATTAGAAGGGAAATTCCTTAACTTGCTGGAAAAACTCAGCAGTGCCTACTCTATTCCTAGCAATGGGTTAGTAATTCAGGAACTGGAAATTGTGCAACAACATTCTTAACCACATAGAACTTAGATCTCCTAGCCAAACTTGGCAACCATATTTTTCTCTGTTTTTCCCCAGCTTTATTGAGGTATAATTGCCAAGTAAAATTGTATTATTTTAAAGTGTACAATATGATGATTTGTTATATATTCCCTCAGCTGAAGAAATTCCCTTGATCCAGGTAATTAACACTTCTGTCACCTCACATATTTAGCTTTTTTGTTATTTTTCGTGAGAACACAAGTTCTACTCTATTCAGTTCAGTTCAGTTCAGTCGCTCAGTCGTGTCCAACTCTTTGTGACCCCATGAATCGCAGCACGCCAGGCCTCCCTGTCCATCACCAACTCCCGAAGTTCACCCAAACTCATGTGCATCGAGTCAGTGATGCCATCCAACCATCTCATCCTCTTTCGTCCCCTTCTCCTCCTGCCCCCAATTCCTCCCAGCTTCAGGGTCTTTTTCAGTGAGTCAAATATTCATATAAGGTGGCCAAAGTATTGGAGTTTCAGCCTCAGCATCAGTCCTTCCAATGAACACCCAGGACTGATCTCCTTTAGGATGGACTGGTTGGATCTCCTTGCAGTCCAAGGGATTCTCAAGAGTCTTCTGCAACACCACAGTTCAAAATCATCAGTTCTTCGGCGCTCAGCTTTCTTCACAATCCAAACCTCACATCCATACATGACCACTGGAAAAACCATAGCCTTGACTAGACAGACCTCTGTTGGCAAACTAATATCTCTGCTTTTTATATGCTATCTAGGTTGGTCATAACTTTCTTTCCAAGGAGTGTTTTTTAATTTCATGGCTGCAATCACCATCTGCAGTGATTTTGGAACCCAAAAAGATAAAGTCAGCCACTGTTTCCCCATCTATTTCCCATGAAGTGATGGGACCAGATGCCATGATCTTCATTTTCTGAATGTTGAACTTTAAACCAACTTTTTGACTCTCCTCTTTCACTTTCATCAAGAGACTTTTTAGTTCCTCTTCACTTTCTGCCATAGGGTGGTGTCATCTGCATATCTGAGGTTATTGATATTCTCCCTGCAATCTTGATTCTTGTGCTTCTTCCAGCTTGTGCTTCTTCCAGCTCAGCATTTCTCATGATGTACTCTGCATAGAAGTTCAATAAGCAGGGTGACAATAGACAGCCTTGACGTACTCCTTTCCCTATTTGGAACCAGTCTGTTGTTCCATGTCCAGTTCTAACTGTTGCTTCCTGACCTGCATATAGGTTTCTAAAGAGGCAGGTCAAGTGGTCTGGTATTCCCATCTCTTTCAGAATTTTCCACAGTTTATTGTGATCCACACAGTCAAAGGCTTTGGCATAGTCAATAAAGCAGAAATAGATTTTTAGTCAATTTCAATTAAATAATAAAGTATTTTCAACTGTAGTCACTACATTACACAGTAGATCCTCAGACCTTATTCATCTTATAAGTGAAAGTTTGTACTCTTTTACTACCTTCTCTTTATTTACCCTGCATCCCCACACCAAACCCTGGCAACCACCATTCAACTCTGTTTCTATAATTCAACTATTTTTTGTTTTAGATTCTACATATATGTGATATATGGTATATGTTTTTCTCTGATTTATTTTACTTAGGATAATGTCCTCTAGGTTTTTCTGTGTTGGCACAAATGATACACTTTCCTTCATTTTTACGGTTGAATATTTCTTTATATTGATTTATAATGTATAAAACCACAATCCCAAAAAACTAACCAATCTGATCACATGGACCACAGCCTTGTCTGACTCAGTGAAACTATGAGCCATGCCGTGTAGGGCCACACAAGGTGGACAGGTCGTGATGGAGAGTTCTGACAAAACATGGTCCACTGGAGAAGGGAATGGCAAACCACTTCAGTATTCTCACCTTGAGAACCCCATGAACAGTATGAAAAGGCAACAAGATAGGACACTGAAAGATGAACTTCCCAGGTCGGGAGGTGCCCAGTATGCTACTGGCGGTCACTGGAGAAATAACACCAGAAAGAATGAAGAGATGGGGCCAAAGCAAAAACAACACCTAGCTGTGAATGTGACGGGTGATGGAAGTAAAATATGATGCTGTTAAGAGCAGTACTGCATAGAAGCCTGGAATGTTAGGTTCATAAATCAAGGCAAATTGGAAGTGGTCAAACAGGAGATGGCAAGAGTGTACATCAACATTTTAGGAATCAACGAACTAAAATGGACTGGAATGAGTGAATTTAATTCAGATGACCATTATATCTACTATTGTGGGCAGGAATCCCTTAGAAGAAATGGAGTATCCATCATAGTCAACAAAAGAGTCCAAAATGCAGTACTTGGATGCATTCTCAAAAATGACAGAATGATCTCTGTTCATTTCCAAGGTAAACTATTCAATATCACAGTAATCCAAGTCTATGCCCTGACCATTAAATGCTGAAGAAACTGAGGTTGAACGGTTCTATGAAGACCTACAAGACCTTTTAGAACTAACACCCAAAACAGATGTCTTTTTCATTATAGGGGACTGGAATGCAAAAGTAGGAAGTCAAGAAATACCTGGAATAACAGGCAACTTTGGCCTTGGAGTACAGAATGAAGCAGGGCAAAGGCTAACATTGTTTTGCCAAGAGAACGCACGGTTATAGCAAACACCCTCTTTCAACAACACAAGTGAGGACTGTACACATGGACATCACCAAATGGTCAAAACCAAAATCAGATTGGTTATATTCTTGCAGCCAAAGATGGAGAAGCTCTGTACAGCCAGCTAAAACAAGACCAGGAGCTGACTGTGGCTCAGATCATGAACTCCTTATTGTGAAATTCAGACTGAAATTAAAGAAAATAGGGAAAACCACTAGACCATTCAGGTATGACCTAAGTCAAATCCCTTATGATTATACAGTGGAGGTGAGAAATAGATTCATAGGATTAGATATGACAGACAGGGTGCCAGAAGAAGATAGAGGTTCAGGACACTGTACAGGAGACAGGAATCAAGACCATCCCCAAGGGAAAAAAAATGGAAAAAGGCAAAATGATTGTCTGAGGAGACCTTACAAATAGCTATGAAAAGAAGATAAGTGAAAGCAAAGGGGAAAAGGAAAGATATATCCACTTGAATGGAGCGTTCCAAAGAATAACAAGGAGAGATAAGAAAGCCTTCTTCAGTGATCAAGGCAAAGAAATAGAGGAAAACAGTAGAATGGGAAAGACTAGAGATCTTTTCAAGAAAATTGGAGATACCAAGGGAACATTTCATGCAAAGATAGGCTCGATAAAGGACAGAAATGGTATGGACCTAACAGAAGCAGAAGATATTAAGAAGAGGTGGCAAGAATACACAGAAGAACTATACAAAAAACATCTTCATGACCCAGATAACCATGATGGTGTGATCACTCACCTAGAGCCAGACATCCTGGAANATGGTATGGACCTAACAGAAGCAGAAGATATTAAGAAGAGGTGGCAAGAATACACAGAAGAACTATACAAAAAACATCTTCATGACCCAGATAACCATGATGGTGTGATCACTCACCTAGAGCCAGACATCCTGGAAGGCAAAGTCAAGTGGGCCTTAGGAAGCATCACGACGAACAAAGCTAGTGGAGGTGATGAAATTCCAGTTGATCTGTTTCCAAACCTAAAAGATGATGCTGTGAAAGTGCTGTACTCAATATGCTAGCAAATTTGGAAAATTCAGCAGTGGCCAGATGACTGGAAAATTCAGTTTTCAAACCAATCCCAAAGAAAGGCAATGCCAAAGAATGCTCAAACTACCGCACAACTGCACTCATCTCACACACTAGCAAAGCAATGCTCAAAATTCTCCAATCCAGACTTCGACAGTACATGAACAATGAATTTCCAGATGTTCAAGCTGGACTTAGAAAAGGCCAAGGAACCAGAGATCAAATTGCCAATATCCGTTGGATCATTGAAAAAGCAAGAGAGTTCCAGAAAAATATCTACTTCTGTTTTATTGACTATGCCAAAGCCTTTGACTGTGTGGATCACAATAAACTGTGGAAAATTCTTCAAGAGACTGGAATATCAGACCACCCAACCTGCCTCCTGAGAAATCTGTATGCAGGTCAAGAAGGAACAGTTAGAACTGGCCATGGAACACCAGACTGGTTCCAAATGGGGTAAGCAGTACCTCAAATCTGTATATTGACACCCTGCTTATTTAACTTATATGCTGAGTACATCATGAGAAATGCTGGGCTGGAAGAAACACAAGCTGGAATCCAGATTGCTGGGAGAAATATCAATAACCTCAGATATGCAGATGACACTACCCTTATGGCAGAAAGCAAAGAAGAACTAAAGAGCCTCTTGATGAAAGTGAAAGAGGAGAGTGAAAAAGTTGGCTTAAAACTCACCAATTAAAATAAATTAATTAAAAATAAACTCACCATTCACAAAATGAAGTTCATGGAATTGGTCCCATCATTTCATGGCAAATATATGGGGAAACAGTGGAAACAGTGAGAGACTTCTTTAGGGGGGTTCCAAAATCACTGCAGATGGTGACTGCAACCATGAAATTTAAAGACGCTTACTCCTTGGAAGAAAAGTTATGACCAGCCTAGACAATATATTTAAAATCAGAGACATTACTTTGCCAACAAAGGTCCATCCAGTCAAAGCTTTGATTTTTCCAGTAGTCCAACTAGGAGATCCAACCAGTCCATCCTAAATGAAATCAGTCCTGAATTTTNTTCCAAAATCACTGCAGATGGTGACTGCAACCATGAAATTTAAAGACGCTTACTCCTTGGAAGAAAAGTTATGACCAGCCTAGACAATATATTTAAAATCAGAGACATTACTTTGCCAACAAAGGTCCATCCAGTCAAAGCTTTGATTTTTCCAGTAGTCCAACTAGGAGATCCAACCAGTCCATCCTAAATGAAATCAGTCCTGAATTTTTATTGGAAGGACTGATGCTGAAGCTGAAACTCCAATACTTTGGCCACCTGATGTGAACAACTGACTCATTTGAAAATACCCTGATGCTGGGAAAGATTGAAGGAGGGAGGAGAAGGGGACAGCAGAGGATGAGATGGTTGGATGGCATCACCAACTCAATGAACATGAATTTGAGTAAACTCCAAGAGTTGGTGATGGACAGGGAGGCCTGGCGTGCTGCAGTCCATGGGGTTGCAGAGTCGGACATGACTGAGTAACTAAAATGAACTGAAGTGATAATGTATATATTATGTATACCTTGGCTATTGTGAGTAATGCTTCAATGAACATGGGAGTATAGATATTTCTTCAATATAGTGATCTCATTTCCTTTGGATGTATACCCAGAATTGGAATTGCTAGATTATGGTAGAGCTATTTTTAATTTCTCAAGGAACCTCCATACTGTTTTCAGTAGTGACTACACCAGTTTACATCCCTACCAAGTATGTAGAAGTGTTCCTGTTTCTCCACATCCTGACCAACATTTCTTATCTCTTGTCTTTTTAATAATGGGCATTCTATTAATAACATTGTATTTATTGTGTTTCCTTTATGTTCAGTGATGTGGAGCACTTTTTCATGTACCTATTAGCCATTTCTATGTCTTTTTTGGAAAAATGTCTATTCAGATCCTTTCCTTGCAAGAAGTGTCTATGTTCCCACTTGGAAACTGCTTTCTTGTTTGTTGAATGTTGTCCTGTGGCACCCTCAAGTGTTGTGCCAAGTTGGCTATCAAAGCTAGGAGATTTGAGATCCCAGCCCTCAGGAGACAGCCACAGAATTAAGGCACTGAGTGTGTGTACAAGTTCTTTCAAGGAAGTAGATGGAGCCTTGATTTTATGGTTGGAGTGAGCCAGAGGGAAGATGTGAAGAAGTGCCCACTGGCAAGTACAGGTTCCTAGAAGGATAGCTGTGAGCACCTAAATGCTCTGATTAGAAGTCAGACATCAGTCAGCAGCCCGTACATTAAGCAGTCGCTTTTCCCTCTTCCCTCTGCTCTGAGCCCTGGGGAAACACCCATGGTGAATGCTCACATGCCCACTGATAAGTGTTTCTTCAGTCGCTCTAGTCCACTGAGTCTTGTGAACTCAAACCTCACTGACTTTCAAAGCTAATGATTTGAGGGTCCATCCCTCTGGTGACACCCTTAAAAGTTGGGGTGCTATTAATAGACATATGGTCCCAGGCCTTTGCTGCTCAGGGGAAGCTGGATTTATGGTGAGAGTGTCTCAGGCTTTTCTATCCGTTTTGATGTGAATGCTTTCTCAGTCACCCAATGTGTAGGAGTCATTTAGCTAGTTTCTAGATTTCTCTCAGAGGGAATGATTCCATGTGTAGCTTTATATTTGGTGCTTGTGTGGGAGGAGGAAAATCCAAGAGCCTCCATCTTGGTGATATCCTCCAGTGACCATGAGTATCTTTTTGATCCTTCAAACTCAGCATGTCCCACACTGAAATAAACTTCCCTCTCAAACGGTCCTTCTTGCTGGTGATGTTAAAATAGTCTGTGTACTCCTAGCCATTTGGGGCTGGTGCACTGGGATGACCCAGAGAGATGATATGGGGAGAGAGGTGGAAGGAGGGTTCAGGATTGGGAACTCATGTACACCCGTGGCGGATTCATGTCAATGTATGGCAAAACCAATACAGTATTGTAAAGTAAAGTTAAAAAAAATTTTTTTAATAAAATAAATAAAACAAACAAAAAAATTAGTCTGTGTACTTGTAGCCATTTTGTTTTAAACCTGAGATTCTCCTGCACTATTCTCTCTCCTCCTGGCCAAATTAACCAGGAGTCATTAGCTGTCATTTATTGAGCTTTACATCTTATGTCACTAGAACTTTCCATATGTTATCTTATTAAATTCTTGTGACAGCCTTGTGTGGTACCTGCGAAAATCCCAAGAGAAGTTGTGAAACCCATCCAAGGTATAAATAGTGCCATAAATGTATCACAAGTGCATTTGAGAGAATAAATATTACGGTATTTTGCCTAAAGGCTATGTTATGTATGATTTCCCCTGTACATTTTAAAATTTATTGCATTCCACTGCCTTGTTCGACCCCATAGCATTTATCAAAACAGCTTTGCTAATATATCATTGTCCAAAATTGAGGAGTTGGAAAAACAATGCTATGAAACTTATTATTTTGCATACTATTAGTGAGGATGTCATTTATTCTATCAAACCATGTCTGCATACCATTGGAAGGATATTTCCATGACTCAGTATTAGAATTAGTTGTATTCTGGGAGTAACTAGCTTGATCTTATTTTATGGGTTTATTGGACCGTGTAACTGATATATATTATTGACGAGCTCAAAGTCAAATCGATGATGCAAATCTGAGAATTTAACTGAACCTACGTTGTCAGCTTCTCAGATTCCCTTGACCAACTCCTTCTTTCTTTCTTGGTGGCCTCCTCACCTAAACCATGTCTCTCTTCTCTTCTGAAATTGCAAGCCCCCAAAGCACAAAGGGAATTTAACTTCATGTGTGGCTGCAGAGTGGCTAAAAGCCAAAACGTACCAGGGAGACAAAGGAGGGTTCCCTGTCACTGAACATATATGTATAAATAACACAGGAGGCCAGAGGGGCCAGGCCAGAGTGGCTCTGCTTGTTCTCTGGGTCACTGCAAAGTGTCCTTCCTCTTCAGGTCCCTTCCTGGAAATTCTGGCATCAGGATGGGCAAGCGTGCCTTCCAAGAGGCCAGGTCAGCTGAGTTTCTCGGTGGCTCCTTGTGGAGCCGTAGCCACGATGGCCGTGTTCTTATCACAATGCTTTATTTTCTTCCTTGGTTCATTTCACCCTTTCTCCTGACTCTCAGGCATCAGGCTTCTATTTCTGAAATAAAATGTTGGTGCCTTGAGCCATGCTTCATGCTCTGCTTTGTTGAGAAGTGGGGTTAAGTCAAATGTAAAAGAATCTGTTCCAGGTTTAAATCAGACCTCCTCCCGGCTGCCTCTTGGTTGGCTGGTTGGCGTGCAGGGTAGTGACCACCTTTTTTGATCACTAAACTGGGTTTACATTGCCAAGAATTTGTCTTTGGCAGAAACTTTTCCTTTTGATGTCTTTCTTAACAAAAAACTGAGACTAAGCATCATTCCAGTGTTATCCCCCAAACTCCAACATTTTGACCCCTTATTTCTAGTTGGAACTACAGGAATGACAGAAAACACAAAAGAGCAACTGACTGTAGCCTGCTGTTAATATACTTGAAATAACTTGTCAGACTTCCACTGTGAAAGCAGATTTTTTTTTTCAGCTGGCAGAAACTAGAAGTGCCATAAAATCAGAAATAAGCTGTGAAATGCACTTTAAGTTAATATGAAAGTGTGCTGTTCCATTGACCTAGCATTGTGAAAAGCAAGCAGCATTGTCTTTTGAAGCATAATAAAACTGCAATGAGGATTTCTTTGTGGACAGGAGTTGAGGCGGGAGAGGAATCTCTTTTTTCTTTGTTTATTATTTTGTTGCAAACTAAAACTGATGATTCTCTGTGGCCTGAGTCAGAAATAAATCCTAAAACAGAATATTAGCAATTTTGATGTTCATCAGTCTTAGCCTCCCTAAAATCAGTTTTATGTGTACCCTGAATTCACTTTTTGTTCTCAATGTGTTTTCCCTGTGGTCTTTCTAATTATTTTGATCTTCTAAAACAAGTTAATAAGACATCTTTTTTTCATAAATGAATGTGTGTGATTGACATGCAAGTGCCTTTATTTCCACTTCAACGGACTCCATTTGCTCAAAGCAGAATATGGTAAGTGTACCGTCTCACTCTCAAAGACTATTTTAATTGTATTACCTTTTTTAAAATATTCAAAAACAACTCATGGTAAGGAAATAATAAGCTCATGTTAAAAGTAAGGCCAAGTTTTCTTATTGCTTGTCCACATTTATGAGAACTCAGGAGTGGGGGGGGGGGG
>SJYV01034753.1:27332-195841 GCA_006410875.1 Neotragus pygmaeus | reverse complement strand
TTTTTTTTTTTTTTTTTTTTCAAATTTTAAACCCTGCCACAGGAGAAAATATTACATTAGGTCTGTTCCAGTGCATTCTAAGCCTTCCGGATGCACGGTGGAATCTATTCTGAGGCCATTAAAGAACATTCTCCTTGACCTTGTCTTCCAAGGTCCTATTGGGAAGAGGAAGCATTGCACTTAGGAAGAAATGAGGAAGACCCTCTGTGTTCTGGCCTGAGGACACTAAGAGTAAACGAATACGCAGAGCTTTGTGGGGTCTGATTTTATGCCCTGGAGATTAGATTTTGCTGTAAATTTTCATGCGGAAGTCATGTGAAGTGATTAGGAGCCTGACTTTGAGATGAAAGGCCTGGATGAGATCCCAGCCACGTCAGCCAAGGACCCCAGGGCCTGCCACATCGTAATCTTCCAAGTCTCACTTTTCTCAACTGTTAAAAACAAAAATATTACACCAACCTAATAAAGTGCTTGGAGATCAATAATATCATTTTAATATGGCTATTAGGCCATCATCGTTTCATGAGATGGGGGTGGGGTTTTCGTGAATTATTTTCATCAGTGTCTTTCCAGCACCTAATGTGTAGCAGGCCCTCAAGATTAATTTCTCAAGTGGTTTAAAGGGACTTAAAATTACCATTGACTGACCTATGTGCCAAGCAATCTTCTATTATTATTGGAACGATCAAAGGGTTATTTTCTTCAGGATTTGATTGTTTTCTGGGGGATGATCAAAGAGGGCAGTTTTTAAGATGTCCTTCCTTGAAGCAATCTCAAGGTCATTGGAGGCTGTTAAAGAAAACTAAAAACATGTCACTCTGGCCCTCTTTTTTTCTCCAGGCCTCTAATTGTATCAGTTTTTTCCTTTGAGGTTCTACATTAAAATTGAGTTGATAAGGGTGTTCCAGGGCTAAAACAGAGTCTGGGAACTCCTCATCTCTCACAGCCCAGGTTCCACACTAACTGATGCCCTCTGCCAGAAGCAACACCCTCATTTCTAGGTTCTTTGGAGTGTCCACCTTTATCAAGAGATCCATGAAAGGACTTAATCTTGAGAGCCTGGACTGTGTCTTCATGAACATGACTCAGCAGATAAAATGCTCACATCAAACACTTGGATGTCCAGAATCTCCACGGTGGGGGAAAGATCTCCTTCCAACTGTGCCAGCTGACAAACCGTTCCCTATCAGTTAACACACCAGAGGGCTGGGCTTCCGGAGTCCTGAAGGTACAGTGAGTGCTCGGTTGCTGATTAAAGATGGGATTCCTTACCTCGATGGCACCCCAGCAAGAGCTTCTCGAATCTGTGTGCAAACTGCTGTTCTTATCGCCCTACTGGCAGTTTCATTCAGTCAATTATGAGACAGTTTATTAAAGGAGGTGTTACCCCATTTTACCTCCTTCTTCCATCCCCTTTAAAAATTCTAAAAAATTTTATTTGACCTCCTTCAGAGCATCAAAATGTAAGGCCCAGCAGATATTTATTTGAAATAAAAGGGTGCTAGAATATGGACAGGGCCTCTGAGGAAGCATTCATGAATCCCTGGATTCATGAATCTGGCAGTTTAGAAATGAAGGCAAAATCTTCTGGAATTACATGTTGACCTTGTCTTATGTTTCATAGTGGAAACCTAAAATACTGGTATTCCGGTGTCCTTTTTTAAATTGAGACCGTTTGGCTTTGTTCCTTCTCATTTCTGTTTTGCATACTCAAATTTAGTCTTCTATAACTAAAGAAGTTTAGTTCTATAACTAAAGGTTTAGGAGTAGAAGGAAAAACAGAAGGCCTAGGCAGAAGTAGCTGATTATAAGGAGCCAGTGATTTGGGTGCTTTCCCTGCTGTGTAGACACAACTGTCAAGGCCTTCGGTCTAGACATTCACCTGCTCCTTCATACCAATCATGCTTTTTCTCTTCCCTCCTTTTCCAGGGCTCATGTCCTTCTTCAACCCCTTCCTCCTGTGGCAGATTTTTACAAATTTTACAATCCAGTTTCTCCCAAAATCATTTACAGTAACTGTTCCCTCAATGGTCCTTGATAACTTCTTCCTAACTTCTTCCTAACTTCAATCCATCAGCCAAACCTCAGCCTTTATCCTCCTTAACCCTTCCATAACTTTCCACCTTTCTTAATTTCTCCAGTCAAACCTTTTCTTAGTTTTTAATCCTCATCCTGTGACAACTCTTCTGATTATTTCCTCTCCATCTTTTTCATTTTTTTCTATCCCATCTTCATGCCTTCAAATGAGAGCATCCTCTGAGATCCTCTTGGTCTACTCTTTCACATGCAGTCTCTTGGGCTTTAGCTCTCATCGCCTTATAAATCATTACTTCCTCTCCAACCTCTCTTCTTAGCTTCATTCTAATTTTCTGAGTTGCATGATAGAAATGTCGGCTTGAAGGTCTGCCTCATATCTCAAATTTAGCAAGTCCAGAACTGAACTCATCATATTTCCCATGCTGCTCTTTCTTCTGGGTCCATATTTCTTTTCATGAGTCCACCATTATCCCAGAAGCCTTGAATCAATTCTGAACCAGTCCCTTTTTTCACATTCTGTTTATAGTCCAAGGCCATCCTAACAAATCTCTCACAGTCTGACTTGCTAATTCTTCTTCTTCTCCCTTAGTTCCATCCCCTCCACTCAAGCTGCCATTACCTAACTAGTCCCCTGTGTCCATTTTCTCTCCTTCCAATCCATCTGTCCTCTGCTATCCAGATTAATCTTCCTCATGCACCTACTGGCTTGTGACCTTCCCTTGCTATGAAATCTTCCAGAGTTCTTTTTAAAATCTAACAAAGTAGAAAATTTTTCATTAACCTTAGGTTCCTACAGCTTTTATAACCAGCTGACGTGTGTGTTTTTTAACCAACAGAAGTTTCCTGAGTAAGCCCACACTGCAGAAAACAGAGTGAAAAAAAAAAAAAATTGAGTCTCCCACTCTAGTTAAATGCTAAGCAACTGAAAGAAAAAAAAAGTCTTTATCATCAGACGTAAAAATGTTCAACAGATATTTGTTAAATAAAATTCAAATAAGTTGAATCAAACAAAGAAAACATTTTAAGACTTGCATATTGAATCGTATCACAGGGAGCAAGAAAGGCAAATGAGAACAAATGAAGAAGAAGAGAACAGAGATATGGAAATAGAAAGCTGTGGTCAAAAGTCAGAGTTTTAAACTTTTCCTTGATGGTTGTGAAAATTCACCTGTAGTGTCTGAGCCTGAGAAGCAAACGTCTCCTTGACTGTTTTTATCCTGTTAGGGAGACTGATGTGGAAAAGACTTGAACTCTCTAGGGTCACAAAAGGGCTTATGTATATCCTCTTGATGAAAGTGAAAGAGAATGAAAAAGTTAGTTGGCTTAAAACTAAACATTCAGAACACTAAGATCATGGCATCCGGTCCAATCACTTCATGGCAAATGGATGGGGAAACAATGGAAACAGTGACAGACTTTATTTTTGGGGTCTCCAAAATCACTGCAGATGATGACCACAGCCATGAAATTAAAAGACGCTTGCTCCTTGGAAGGAAAGCTATGATCCTAGACAGCATATTCAAAAGCAGAGACATTACTTTGCTAACAAAGATCCATCTAGTCAAAGCTATGGTTTTTCCAGTAGTCGTATATGGATGTGAGAGTTGGACTATAAAGAAAGCTGAGCACCAAAGAACTGATGCTTTTGAACTGTGGCATTGGAGAAGATTCTTGAGAGTCTATCCTAATGGAAATCAATCCTGAATACTCATTGGAAGGACTGATGCTAAAGCTGAAACTCCAATACTTTAGCCACCTGATGTGAAGAACTGACTCACTAGAAAAGACCCTGATGCTGGGAAAGATTGAAGGTGGGGGGAGAAGGGGATGACAGAGGATGAGATGGTTGGATGGCATCACTGACTCAATGGACATGAGTTTGACTAAGCTCTGGGAGTTGGTAAAGGACAGGGAAGCCTGGCATGCTTCAGTTCATGGGGTCACAAAGAGTCAGACATGACTGAGCGACTGAAAGGAACTGAACTTAATGTCCTCTTGATAATAATGTAAACTAACAAAAAGAAAATAGATTTGAAGTAAACACATGGAAGGAGCTATCTGTTCTTAAGTTTGATACTTGAAGGACTTAATTTTTCTGAAGTTCCTCACATTAAATCACGATACTTTGTGTGTGTTAATCATCATTTCCCAACCCTGGCACTATTGTTATTTTGTGGCAGGTAATTCTCTATCATGCTTCCCAGATGGCTCAGTGATGAAGAATCTGCCTGCCAGTGCAGGAGACGTGGGTTTGATCCCTAGGTTGGAAAGATCCCCTGCAGACGAAAATGGCAGCTTCCACCAGTATGCTTGCCTGGGAAATCCCATGGACAGAGGAGCCTGGCAGTCTACGGTCCATGGGGTCACAAAGTGTTGGACATGACTTAGAGACCAAATAATAATAACAATTCTCTATTGTGGAGGTCACCCTGTGCATTGTCAGATGTTTGTTGTTGTTTGATCACTTAGTCGTGTGTGACTCTTTGTGACGCTGTAACTGTAGCCCACCAGGATCCTCTCTGTGGAATTTTCCAGGCAAGAATACTGGAGTGGGTTGCCCTGGCCTTCTCCAGGGATTGGATATTTAGCTGTATCCCTAACCTCTACCTACTAGATGCTAGTAGCATTCGCTGACCTCCTTCCAAGCTGGGTCAAATAAAAATGTCTCTAGACAGTGCCAAGTGTCCCCCGGGTAGTAAAGTCTAAATTTAGATGGAGATACGTATATTTAGAATGCATATTTTCCCTCCAAAAGCATTGAAAATGGCCAGGCTAACCCATTTTCCCATGAAAAGCAACCGGAGCCTTTTTTAGGTCTTCCTTCCAAAACCCCTCCTGTTTACATTCCTTTGGACTGAGCTTCTAATCAGTTTGTACTCTGCAATATTATGCAAAATTCTTTAACATCCATAATAGTTGACAGCTATGAAACAGACAAGACTCATGGGCGTCATTCCAAACCACCTCTTCGAATGAATATACACATATGGAAGGAAAGAGCCCAACTGTCCAAATTCTGATAACTCCTGATTGCGGTCTAGTGAACACTTGAGTCATAAACATCCCCTCATTATAACAGAGCAGACAGATGAAAAAAAAAAGCATCATGCTGAAAAACATTTCTATACTAGAATCCATTTTCCTTTTAAACAAACTCCCACACTGTTCAACACTAATCTGTGTACCTGAAGTGCATTTTATGTTATTTTTCATTCTGCTCTTATACAAACACAGTACTGGGCTATAGATGCACTTAATTATTTTTAATGGTAATGGTCTTATTTGTAATACTCATCCAAGGGTAGAATGAATCAAGACTGTTAAATGAATTTTGAGTAGAATTACAGAGAGGCAGCAGTTGCACTGGACCAAGGACAGTTGTCACCTCCTGATACTCACCTGCCACATGACAGATTATTAGATGTAGAACTTTGACTCCTCATACTACAAAATCTCATCCTTCCAGGTCACCAAAACCCCTTGGAGAGGTTACTATTCTATTTAAGATGTAGACAAAGAGAGCAAAATGAAAATTTACTCTTCTGGAAACCTAATTACTTTTAAAAAATAACCACTATCCTCTAGTTTTAGCACACATAATAATTTTGTTCTGACACATCTCTAGAATTTCAGTTTCAAATTGCTTTTCCTGTAAAAGCTTACTGAAAGAAACGAAACCCTGTTTTGATCAAGGCAATAGAATATGTTTCTATTCTCCAAATAAGAGATGTGTTAAAAAAAAACCTGTGGCTGAGTGGTCTGTGGCTGAGCTCTATGTGTACTTTATACAATGACTGTCAGTATTGGCTATCTGTCAAACGTATTTAAACTTAGCTCCCTTATTTAGCCTGTGTTTACAAGACCAGTTTGTTACTCATGAGTGTCTCACGCTCCCTCTTCCTATTTATTATTCAGCTTCTTATTTGTGTGTAAAGTGATGTAGCTCCAAATCTGAGAATCCACACAGTGTGACATTGTATGTGCACTAGCAGCATGACTGAGGCTGTATTTCATGTTCTATTTTGGGGGGGTTGCTGATTATTCTACTGGCACTCTCTAAATTTTCAGGATCTGTAAATAATGCTTCTTCTGATGTTAATTAGCTCTATTCATACATCTTCTTTATTACACGTGTGATATACAGTCTATATGGCTGTCCTTTGTAGTCTAGATAATGCTGCTGATGGGGGTTCCTATCTCTGTGGCTGCCACTGCAGGAAAGAGCCGCATGGGCCACGCAGCACATCCCACTCTGCATACACAGGGCAGTATTCAGAAATGAGCAATGCCTATCTTCAATTAGCACTATTATAATAGTCTTCACTTCCTCCTGCAGCAAAGACACCAAGTTTAGCATATTTTATCAAAAATGTTATGCTAAGGAAAAGGAAACCAAAAAAAAAAAAATTATTTTTCCCCCAAATTCTATCATGGATTAAAGAAAGCATTCTTATACATCTTGGACCTGCTGTAAATTCTTCTTTCAATCCACTAGCTTCTCTTAAAGTCAAAGCAACTTTTATTCTTAAATATAATTACCTTCTTTGACAAAGGTTAATTGACATGTTATAGGGTTTTTTTTTTTTGAAGCTAAGATATTGCTTGTTAAAGGTAAACTTTATGTCAAAACTTAAGGTTTTATATGTATGTATACATATGCATGCATGTAATTGTATGTGTGGGTATACATATCATATACATGGAAGGTTAAATCCAGAGTGGAAGTCAGATTGGTTCCTACTTCCCTACCATCCCTACCAGTGTGTCTGAGGACTATGGGGAGTACCCTGTTACTGCCTGCAGTCCACAGTGTAAAGCCCCGTCTTAATAAATAACCTCAAATAGTCATCAAATGCTAATAACAATTTGCACTTGATGTATGTAATTTTACACCAGTACATAAAGCTTGCACACTGTCTTGCCTCCTAGAGACAGATCAGAGCTTTCATCTCCATTTGAAAGAATGACAGACTCTAAAAGGAGCGAGGTGACACTCGAAGGGAGACCCAGAGTAGTGGATATAATGTGGAAAAGAGTGATGTCTAGTGGAAATGGATGAGATATGAGCGTGTGGAGGAATTCACTGTAAACAGAAGAATAAGCAGCAGGACGAGGAGAACGTGGGAGAGATGTGAGGTCACATGATGACAAGGGGAAACGGTGGGAGGGAAGGAAGCTGCCAACATTCATGTGTCAGTCACTAAGCCAAGCCTTTCACATGTTGTCCCCCAAACGACTGTAGGAGGTCAAAAGTCTTATTTGTCCCATCTCAGAAAGTAGGAATCAGAGCTGGAGCATGTAGGGGACAGACAGATAGCTGTACTGAATTTGAAGTTAGCCTCTGGACTCCCGGCTAATGCCCTGAGCCACAAAGCCAACCCCCATGCTAGAAACAGAAGGAGGGGACCCAGCCTGTATGTGCAGAACAATGGATCAAAGAGTCAGAGATTTTTCTAAATCGGAGCTGGTAAGTGTGGTTAGTGTGACACAGAGGGTCTGGCCCTGCTCTGGAGGAAATGGATCCTTTTCCCCACTCTGTCATAAGCTTGCCTTGAGACATTTAATCTTTTCCCTCCATTTATGTTAAAATAGTCTGCTCAATTACAAAATTTTTGAAGTCCAGTCTCTGTCATGTCCAGCTCTTTGCGACCCCATGGAATGCAGCATGCCAGACTTCCCTGACCTTCACTATCTCCCGTAGTTTGCTCAAACTCATGTCCTTTGAGTCAATGATGCCATCCAACCATCTCATAATCTGTGACCCCCTTCTCCTCCTGCCCTCGATCTTTCCCAGAATCAGGGTCTTTTTTAATGAGTCAGTTCTTCCCATCAGGTGAGCAAAGTATTGGAGCTTCAGCTTCAGCATCAGGCCTTCTAGTGAATATTCAGGGTTGATTTCCTCTAAGATTGACTGGTTTGATCTCCTTGCTGTCCAAGGAACTTTCAAGAGTCTTCTCCAGCACCACAGTTCAAAACCATCAATTCTTCGGCCCTCACCTTTCTTTAAAATAAGGAGGCTAAGATAAATGATTACTTCTGTCTTTTGCAATGTCTTCCATCTTCCACGATATTTGTATGAAACTTAAAGTGATACACAGAGTCTGCTGAGGGCTGAGGCCACATCATCTGCTGAACCATGAAAGCCACTTTGGCCTGACACCTGCCAACACTGGCTTGCAAGTGTATCCTTAACCATCCCCATCTGTTACAGCTTTCCTCCACCAAAAAGGTAATTTTTCTTTCTGAAGTATAGTTCACCTACAATGTTGGGTTAATTTCTTCTGTACAGAAAACTGACTCAGTTACACATCTGTACATTATTTTTCATATTCTTTTCCATTATGATTTGTCACAGGGCATTGAATATAGTTCCATGTGCTATACAATAGGGCCTTGTTTATCCATCCCACATATTGAATAGTTTGTCTCTACTAATCCCAATCTCTCAATCCTCCCCTCCCCGACCTACCCCTCCTCCCCTGTGGAAACCGCAAGTCTGTTCTCTATATCTGCAAGTCTGTTTTTGTTTTATAGATAGGTTGATTGTGTCATATTTTAGATTCCACGTATAAGTGAAATCATATGGTATTTGTCTTTCTCTTTCTGACTTTGCTTAGTATGGGCTGGTCCTTTTGTACTCCAAGCCTCTTCTGAGTATACACTGGAGCTGATGAATGACCTGAGGAGTTGAATGAGGTCATCTGCAGGACTTTCCCTTCTGAGCTGGCCTCCTCAGATCTCATTCACATTCAATTCAACTCAGTTCAGTCGCTCAGTAGTGTCCAACTATTTGACCCCATGAACCGCAGCACTCCAGGCCTCCCTGTCCATCACCAACTCCTGGAGTCCACCCAAACCCATGTGCATTGAGTCAATGTTGCCATCCAACCATCTCATCCTCTGTCGTCCCCTTCTCCTCCTGCCTTCAATCTTTCCCAGCATCAGGATCTTTTCCAGTGAGTCAGCTCTTCACATCAGGTGGCCAAATTATTGGAGTTTCAGCTTCAACATCAGTCCTTCCAATGAACACCCAGGACTGATCTCCTTTAGGATGGATTGGTTGGATCTTCTTGCAGTCCAAGGGACTCTCAAGAGTCTTCTCCAATACCACAGTTCAAAAGCATCAATTCTTTGGTGCTCAGCTTTCTTTATAGTCCAACTCTCACATCCACACATGACCACTGGAAAAACCATAGCCTTGACTAGACAGACCTTTGTTGACAAAGTAATGTCTCTGCTTTTTAATATGTTGTCTAGGTTGGTCATAACTTTCCTTCCAAGGAGTAAGCGTCTTTTAATTTCATGGCTGCAATCACCATCTGCCATGATTTTGGAGCCCAGAAAAATAGTCAGCCACTGTTTGCACTGTTTCCCCATCTATTTGCCATGAAGTGATGGGACCAGATGCCATGATAAAAGAAAATATCCAGTTTTGATTCCTTCAACTTAATAGATCTGTAAAGAAACATAGTTGCATAAAGATCAGAAGGTGATACATTTGAAAAGCTACCATTTAATATACATTTATCACATCCAACAAGGTACTCAGCCTTTCACCTACTACACTGTCTCTTATTAACCCTCCCAACAAACAAATAATTTAGGCACCATTGCCCCATATTGCAAGGCAAGATGTAGAAGCTCAATGAGATCTACAAACCCACTTAGGGCCAAATCACCTTAAGTAGCAGAGCTGAAATCCAAATGGAGGCAGGGGTCTCCTTGCCTTCATAGCCTTCTCTGCTGTTTTATAATTGAATTATAGAGAAACAGGTGTAGTAATTTAAGAATGACCTTTAGATATGAAAGGAGTTATTTTGTAAAAGTCTGTGACTGGATATTCTTTGTATTATCTGAGAATAGAAAAAAATGTGCTCTATTTATAATATGAGAAATTTGAGTCAGTTATTTTAAAAAATAGTTTTTTGACAAAACCTATATACGTAACTGGTCTTTCCTTGAAAAGGCTTTTGTCAGCTCCCTTTGAAGTCCAAGCAGAACAAATTCTACAGTGGGTCTTAACTTTTAGAATAAATTCACTTTTACCAGTAAGTTTTTAGGGCACTGAGAAGCCTAATCTGATTGTCTATTGCTCTGTAACAAAGTACTCCAAAACTAAGAAAAAAGGAGCTGTATTATCATGTCTGTGTTTCTTTTGCCTAAAATTCAGGCAAAGATCAGCTAGGAGGGACTTCCCCAGGGGTCCAGTGGGTAAGACTTTGCCTTCTAACGCAGACGGTGCAGGTTCTGTCCCTGGTCAGGGAGCAAGGATCCCATATGCCTCATGACCAAATAAGCAAAACATAAAACAAAAGCAATAATGTACCAAATTCAAGAAAGACTAAAATAGTAGTCCACATCAAAATAGTAATAATAATAACCTTAAAAGTATAGCTAGGTCAACTCTTCTTTTATACTCTGATGTCTGGCCTCACCCAGGGTGACTTGAATGATGGGAAGGGGTGAGAATGGCTCAAATGAGGTAATGGATTTAGGATCTTCTCTCTGGCTAATTTCCTTGGTTCTTCTCCACGTGTCATCTAATGGGATTATGATGCATAAGATGGCTTTTTTATCCACATGTCTAGCTGGGATGGCTGCGCCAGCCGGGAATTGGCAAACCATTCCTCTCTCTAGCTCTTTACATGACCTCTTCACGTTGTTATCTTGAGGTTCTTTATGTTGTTATCTTGAGGTTCTTTACCTCATAGAAGTATCAGGGCAGTTGGACTTTTCCATTTCAACTGGCTTCTAGGAAGCTTTCCAAAGCTACAAGGATTCCCAAAATCTAGTCTTAGAGGACACACAGTGTCACTTCAACTGGGGCCACACAGATGTGTCCAGGTGTCATGTGGGAGGGGACTAGACATGTCCAGGTATAAATACTGAAAGCCTTGGATGTTTAGAGGCCATCTTTGGAGACTAGCTTCATAAACCCCATGGAATTTTAGGGTTGAAAGACACATAAGCACTACAGAAATAAACCATTCATCTAAGGGAAAAAAAGAAGAATATACTAGAAATAGCCAAATAGTCTTCTAAACTACCCAGGATGATTTTGTCTGTGGGTTAAAGGTAGTTAATGGAACCCCAAATATTCTAACATCTCCCTAGGCTTAAAAATCACATAAATCTCCAGTGAATTACATATTAATAATTTGTCTTTTCCCATATATAAAGGTAAAAATTGCTTGGAGCTATAACTTGTAACTTTCAATTTGCATCTTCATTGCACCAGGGAAGGCTGCTATGTGACACATATGTTTGACTATAGTAACTGAAAATAAAGTAGTATGGGTTTAATTCTATTGGCAGGAGACCAGCTTTCCATAATTTTAGCCTCGTGAATTGTTATGGGCCATAATTCAAATTTAATGATCTGACTCATTGAAATGATAAGATCCCAGCTTTGGGCAGGCATTTGGTTGCTTCTCATAGGAAAGTCTATTATTTTACAAGTCATGTACTCCCTCCTGTTTCCTGTGCACCTTTCAACAGAAGGCAGATGCTGTCAGCTGGCTATACCCAGTGCAGATGACTGAGTCACCAGAGCTTATGTGAATGCGTGTGGTTCTGTATTTGAATCTAGTAAGCCCATCGCTAATGACACTGTACAGTTCAGAGATTTCACTGTTGACAAAGACCATATGTTTCCCCAGCAGCTTCCTGTGTAATGTTCTGTTTACTGTATATTCAGCAGAGAATTTGAACAGCTTTACCTGGAGCAAAATATTCTATCCACAGGCTGGTTGACGTGATGTGCTACCCGAAATAGATAAATGTTTCTGAAATACATGAGAAGTGAGTTCTCTCACTAAGGCACTCTTGAATGAGACAACTTTCCTGCTAAGATATACAGTCTCTTAGCCCGTTAGTGGAGACCAAGGGGGAATTACATTGAGTCTCATATAAAACAAAACACATAGAAACTAAGATTAGTTTTACGACCTAGCCAAATACCTTCTGTTGACAATAAAGACCAGGGATAATGACTTAATTTCTTCTACCTATTCATAGTCAGGGAGGTTGCCTCTTACTTGTCTACTGACATCTTGAAGTTATTTGGGCTATGGTTTTTTACTTAGTAAGCAGATAGTTAAATCTGATCAATTTGATTGAATGGAAAATTACTGAAACAACAGGGAAGGTTCTTATAGCAATATGCCTCTTTGTCCTACTGTTCAGACTATTCAAGACCAAAAGCATGGAAAGTTCGATGGTTTAGCATTAGAGAATGCATCCTAAAAATATTCATCAGAGTGGAATTCTGGACCCACCAACTAGTAAAATGTGACTTCAGAATGTCACTTCGTCTCTCTTAGCCTCTGTTTCCTTCTTTGCCAAAAGGAGGTGGTAACACTGTTTGACTCCTTTAGATGACAGTAAAGGTTGAATAGAATAACTCATTCAAACATTTGAAACAATTCCTGATATATAAGCACTGAATTAATATGAACTTTTATTCAAATCATTGGAATTTTTTTTGGTCCGTGAGTTAAGTGTGAATATTATTACTCAAACTTCCAATTTTACCCATGGACGCATCTGCCAGTCAGACTCAACTGGAAACTGAAGGGATGAAGGTGAGAATCCAGGGGTGTTTTGAAGTTAATGTACTATAATACTTATAGATGACCTATCACGGACTTCATCTACATAGTGTGGGCAATTAATTGGATTTGGCTTCTTTATTCAATTCCTGCACACAGATGCTTGTGTTCTAGTCACTAAGTCGTGTCCAACTCTTGCAACCCCATGGACTATAGCCTTCCAGGATCATCTGTCCATGGGATTCTCCAGGCAAGAATATTGGAGTGGATTGCCATTTCCTTCTCCAGGGGATTTTCCCATACCAGGGATCGAACCCAGGTCTCCTGCATTGCAGGCAGATTCCTTACCAACTGAGCCTGCACAGATGTCTATAGTTTAAAATCCAGCTTTCAAGTGCTTATAGTGGCAACTTGCAGCGGTGGTCAGTTCAGTTTCACTCACACTGCAGAGTAAACTTGAGAAACTGGACAGTGAAGGCATAAGTGGAGATCCACTCTGATACCATAAATCTGTATCCTGAAATACTAAACTCCAGAGAGAAAATGTTCTTTGGTAGTTTTCTTGAAAGACCAGTGTGGGAATAGGTTATTTTTATATTTGCCTCAACCAGAGCCCCTAGATTTTAGTGTTTCTTTAGTTTATTCTTTTTTTTTTACTTTTATTTTTTTTAATTTATTTATTTTAATTGGAGGCTAATTACTTTACAATATTGTATTGGTTTCACCATACATCAACATGNAGCGTTTCTCATGCTGTAGTCTGCATAGAAGTTCAATAAGCAGGGTGACAATATACAGCCTTGATGTACTCCTTTTCCTATTTGGAACCAGTCCATTGTTCCATGTCCAGTTCTAACTGTTGCTTCCTGACCTGCGTACAGATTTCTCAAGAGGCAGGTTAGGTGTTCTAGTATTCCTATCTCTTTAAGAATTTTCCAGAATTTGTTGTGGTCCACACAGCCATAGGCTTTGGCATAATCAATTGAGCAGAAGTAGATGTTTTTCTGGAACTCGTGCTTTTTCGCTGATCCAGCAGATGTTGGCAATTTGATCTCAGGTTCCTCTGCCTTTTCTAAAGTGTAGCTCCTCTTTTTAGTTGCTGGCAAGATAATACAATAATAACAGACATGCTGTAGGATGAAACTGGGTGCCTCAAGTAGTAAATTAAGGAGCTTTTAAGACAATGGTAATGTAATGTAAAGTGTTGTTCAAGTCATGTCTGACTCTTTGTGGCCCCATGGACTGTAGCCCAACAGGCTCTTCTGCCCATGGGATTCTCCAGGCAAGAATCCTGGAGTGGTTTGTCATTTCCTACTCCAAGGGATCTTCATGAGCCAGGGATAAAGCCTGCATCTCTTGCATCTCCTGCATTGGCAAGTAGATTCTTTACACTAGTGCCACCTGGGAAGCCTCATAAAACAAAATAGTTTAGGTTCAAATATTCCTAGCAACAGTAATAAGGAAAGTAGAAGAGAAAGATCCTGAAATCTTCATTTCTTTCAGACTGACAAGGCCTTGATATAATTAGGATTGTATCAGAGAGTTCATTTTCTTCCTTCACTCAAAGAAAAAGCCAGCAGATTCTCTCTTCTGGAGTCAAATGCAGAGTCATTGCTGTGGCCCAGACAAAGATAATTCTGTTCAAGTCATCGAGGTAGACGGGCAAGTCGCTTCAGTCATGTCTGACTCTTTGCAACACTAAGGACTACAGCCCACCAGGCTCCTCTGTCCGTGGAATTCTCCAGGCAAGAATACTGGAGTGCGTTGCCATGCCCTCATCCATGGGATCTTCCCAACCCAAGGACAGAACCAGCATCTCTTACATCTCCTGCGTTGGCTGTGTGTGTGTGTGTAAGTACCAGAGGCAGGAGACCATGTCTCCATCTTATCCTACTAGCACTTTTCAGTGCTGATAAAGCTTTCCTGAGGAAGAAAACAGTGTATTCTGTTGAGTGCTCTTGTCGTTGACAATCTCCTCACCCTTGTGGATACTTCAAAAAGTTGTGTCAAATCCTCACTGTCTACAAGGGTTTTGCTCTTATGATACAGACCTGGCTCCTTCCATGCTTGCCTTTCAGGTCAAAAGCCAGAAAGTCAGCCTCTCCAGAAGTCTGATTAGCACTTGAACTTCAGGAGATTTATGACCATGAGACTTGATTGCTAAAGTAGTTTTATTCAAGTACAGATCATTTATTCTGTGGACAATGATATTTATCTTTTGTCATATCCATGTGTTTTCTACTTAAAATGTATAACTTTGTGATTCTTTTTGTTGCTGTTGATAATGCATTTTTATTTAGAATGTTAATGCTGTCATCCTCAAGTGAAGTGTATCATCAGTTTAATGTGAATTTTTTTTAATTAATTAATTTATTTATTTTTTAATTTGACTTTACAATACTCTATTGGGTTTGTCATACNTACATTTAAAAAAATGAAAAGAAACAGGCTAAGTTAATATTAATAATATATTTATTGAAGTCATATCAAAATATTATTTTTTCAACATCAAAACAATTTTATAAGTTACAAATTATGTCATTTTTGTTATTTTTTTTTCATATCATGCTTTTGAATCAGTATGTACATTAATCTCAGAAAATCTCAGTTTGGTAAAACCACCTTTATAAATTTAAATTTATTTATTGTTAATTGCAGGATAATTGCTTTACAGTATTGTGTTGGTTTCTGTCACATATCAATACGAGTCAGCCATAGGTATGCATACATTCCCACCCCCTTGAACCTCCCTCCTACCTCCCTTCCCATCCCACCGCTCTAGGTTGTCACAGAGCTCTGGATTTGAGCTCCCTGCATCATACAGCAAATCTCCACTGCTACCTAATTTTACATATGGTAAAACTCTATATGGTAATGTATGTGTTTCAATGCTACTCTCTCGATTCATCCCAGACTCTCCTTCCCTCTGTGTCTGCACCTCCACTGCGGCCCTGTAGATGGAGTCATCAGTACCATCTCTCTAGATTCCACATATATGCATTAGTATATGATATTTATGGGAAAACCACATTTCAATAGCCTGTTGGTCTAACGTTATTTGGACAGCATAGGTCTGGCTGTTGGGATAAGAAGGGCAATGATCATAACCACAGATAATGAGATGTGACTATGGCGTTATGAGGGGAGAGGGCACCTTCAACAGCTTGGTAAGAATTGGATAATCAAGCTCTGCTTCCAACTTCAAGTCAGACTTCATATGTTTTAAATGAAAATGAAGAGCCATCCAGGCCATCTTAGTTGTCAGAATTTCTATTTGAGAGTCAAGTTATGGTTTGTCTTCCAGCCTTACACTTACTGTTTCAGTTCCTTTGGCAAGTACCAGTTTCTTTAATGCTCAGTTTCCTCTTGGTAGCTTCATGATGAGTTTAATGTGAGAAATGTATCGGGCACATGGACTGCCATGTGGTACATATACTTAGTCAATGTTAGTAGCTGCTTTTTAACTGCTTGAAAGAACATAGTGCAAAGTATACTACTAAGTGTAAAAACAGACAAGTCATTCTCAACCCTGGCTAAACCTTAGAATTTTCTGGGAAGTTTTAAAAAGTGACTAAAGGAAATTCCAGAAAGATACAAATCCGATGACACTTCAAGGAAAATGACTGATAATTGCAGAAAGTAGCACATTCTACAGGATAATCTATTTATTTCCAAAATCAATCAATGGTAGAAGATAAAGGAGGGCTTAATTGGAGGGCAGAGATCTGCTGTAGATTTCTAAAGATCTTCTGGCTTTAGTAACCAAATGTGAGGTTTCAGTTTATTTGAATTTATTCAAAGAAATCAACTGTAGAAACACATGTCTGATAAAAAAATATATCATATGTTCTATAGTATCACATAATAATAGAGAATAAATTGTTCATTATTTGTGAAATAATGCCTGGAATTTGCTTTAAAATGTTTAAGCAGAAAGGGAATAGGTCAACATGTATCGCAAAATCTTAGTAATTTTTAAATCTGACTCGTAAGATTCAGTACCACTTTCTCTTCTTTTGCTGAAGTTTGAAATCTTTCAAAATTAAAAAAAATACATATTTATTAAATAATATTTAGAAAATGTCAAAACAAAACACTGCTGATTAACAATGGGGCATTGCTGTCTTTTAAAAGCTTCTGAAATAAATCTAACATATAGCCACCATTGACAGTTACAATCCTCAAAGGCAAGTACCAATGTTTATAGGAAGGGAATCTGAAGGAGAAGGCAGGTGTCATGCTATCATAAAAGTTATTTAAGGTTATTGGAAGCCAAAGTTTTAAGCTGAGAAGCAATGTGGTCATACTCACATTTTATCAAAAGACCACTCTTGGCAGAGATGTTGAGAATGGGTCATTTAATAGGTGAATTGCAGGTGGGGAAAGAGTAGGCAAAAAATAATGAGAATCTGGACTCAGAGAGTGAATGCATATATTTAAAGAGAGAGACAGGGCATAATAGCCATCTACAAAGTTGCTGCTGCTGCTAAGTCGCTTCAGTCGTGTTTGACTCTGTGCGACCCGGTAGACGGCAGCCTACCAGGCTCCTCCGTCCCTGGGACTCTCCAGGAAAGAACACTGGAGTGGGTTGCCATTTCCTTCTCCAATGCATGAAAGTGAAAAGTGAAAGAGAAGTCGCTCAGTCATGTCCAACTCTTAGCGACCCCATGGACTGCAGCCTACTAGGCTCCTTCATCCATGGTATTTTCCAGGCAAGAGTACTGGAGNCAGGAAAGAACACTGGAGTGGGTTGCCATTTCCTTCTCCAATGCATGAAAGTGAAAAGTGAAAGAGAAGTCGCTCAGTCATGTCCAACTCTTAGCGACCCCATGGACTGCAGCCTACTAGGCTCCTCCATCCATGGTATTTTCCAGGCAAGAGTACTGGAGTGGGGTGCCATTGCCTTCTCCTATCTACAAGGTAAGACATACCAAAATTGAGATTTGTGGCCAAGGTGGGAAACTAGTGTGGAAAATATGATAAGAAGGAGAATCTGATGGTTCCCTACTTATTAATGAAATAAAGAGTTGGAGGGGCCATTTATTTTAAAATGAAAAATCTTGGCAAGTTTTCAGGGAACAAAGAGGGAAGGCATGGCTTGTTATGATTCATATAATTTGAGGTCATAATGGAAATTCCATATGTAGGCAAGAAAAGCAAGTTGAGAAGGATCAGAAGATATTGTAGAACAACCAGGTTATTCTACGATCATCATAGAATCACTGGCTGAAGGCTATCCTTGTGTTATCTCAGAAATCCTCACTGCAGTCCTCTGAGACAGGTTCTGTAATGATGTCCATGTGACAGATGAGGAAACTATAGCATAAAATGATTCAAGAACTCACAACAAGTAGGTGCAAGCTTGGGGCCGTGAAGCTGTCCAACTCCACAGTCTGTGCTTTCTATCATCATGCTATAGACAGTATTAAAAAAGAGAGACATCACTTTGTCAACAAAGGTCCATATGGTCAAAGTTGTGGTTTTTCCAGTAACCATATACAGTTGTGAGAGTTGTACATAAAGAAGGCCGAACATCAAATTGATGCTTTTGAACTGTGGTGCTGGAGAAGACTCTTGAGCATCCCTTGGACTGCAAGGAGATCAAACCAGTCAATCATAAAGGAAATCAATCTTGAACAGTCATTGGAAGGACTGATGCTGAAGCTGAAACTCCAATACTTTGGCCACCTGATGTGAAGAGCTCATTGGAAAAGACCCTGACACTGGGAAAGACTGAAGGCAGGAGGAGAAGGGGGCGGCAGAGGATGAGATAGTTGGATGGCATCACCAACTCAATGGCCATGAAGTTTGAGCAAACTCTGGGAGATGGTGGGGGACAGGGAAGCCTGGCGTGCCGCAGTCCATGGAGTTGCAAAGAGTTGGACACAGCTTAGCAAATGAACAATAAATAAAGCATCCAGAGTGGTAAATTGATTTGGAAATGGGAAGAAAGGACAAAAATAATTGATTGGTTGGCTTTCATATCTAGAAGCTAGATATAATTATAAGCATTTAGAGATGCAAATGACCCGTAAACAAAATTCTGATAACGAGAGCTGTTCATAATTAGAACATTTTTATTGAATAGGAGATTATTTCATTCAAGGATCTATTAATATCTTTTCCAATGTTCAAATTGTCTTGCAAGCAGGGCACATAAGTCAGATTAATCTGCTGCTTAATCATAATGCTAAAAAGAATGGCTGATTCGGAGTTTTGTTGCTATTACTTATATTTTTCTTTGAAGGAAGTTTGTGTACATAGATGTCTTTAGAAGTTTAGAAACGATAAGGCAAGTCAAAACAATCAGCATCAATGGTAGCATGAGTGTTTAAGGATATTGATCTCCATTGCCTGAGGATCCCTTTTTTTCCTACCTTCTCTCTTTAAATTTATAAGAGTCTCTTTCCCAGAAGACTGATATAGAAATCACCAGAATCATTTCCTCATCTATAACTAATAATCAAAGTAAAAAAGATCACCATTAACATTAACCTTTTTAAAAAGTACTTTCCCATTTAGAAAGGGATGTTTGTTTTCATACTCCCCCCGCCAAAAGTGTTGTCTGTGCTCTAAAGCTTCAAATCATCAGTGATGATTAAATATGTCATTATATTAGGGTATTTGGAAAATAAGAGTGAATAGGAAAAGCTCAAATTTTATAGTAAGGTGCCCTACTTTTAAATCTTGGTTCCATCCTTCCTGGTTTTGGGACCCTGTGCATGCTCAGTTGCTTCAGTCTTGTCCTACTCTTTGCGACCCTATGAACTGTGGCCCGCCAGGCTCCTCTGTCCGTGGGATTCTCCAGGCAAGAATACTGGAGTGGGTTGCCATTTCCTCTTCTAGGAGATCTTCCCGACCCATCAGATCAAACCTGCATCTCCTGCGTCTTCTGCATTGCAGGTGGATCCTTTACCCACTGAGCCAACTGGGAAGCTCCTTGGTACCCTAGGCAAGTTACTTCACACTTCTGATTTGAGCTTGCCTAGTCATGAAAACAGAGCTTCCCAGCTGGCTCAGTGGTAAAGAATCCACCTGCCAGCACAGGAGGCATGCCCGGGGTCAGGAAGATCCCCTGGAGGAGGGAATTGCAACCCACTCCAGTATTGTTGCTTGGGAAATCCCATGGACAGAGGAGCCTGGTGGGCTACAGTTCATGGAGTCACAAAAAAGTCAGACACGACGTAGCATCTAAACAACAACAACAAATCATGAAAATAGGACTAAGTATCATGGTGACATTTGGCCAAAAACTGTGTTCATTTTCTACTGCCAAGAAACCAACTTCCCCTGAACTTAGAGGCTTAAAGCATCACCATTTTTTTTTTTCCCTCCAGTACAGGAGGTCAGAAATCCAAAATGAGTCTTACTGGGCTAAAGTCAGGTATTGGCAGAATATGTCCCTTCTGGAGTTTCCTTGCTTTTCTTAGCTTCTAGAAGCCAGCTTAGATGTCTTTTTGTTTGTGGTATTTCCTCAGATCATTCCCCGTCCTCTTACTTGGCCTGTTGCATCTGCTGTTTGTAAGATGCATGCATTGCTCTCATACATATTATAAGGAGACAGTTCAGTAAATGGCAGTGGTTCTCAAGCAGGGGTGATTTTGCTCCCCAACACGGAGATGTCTGGACACATTTTTGGTTGTTACAACTTGGAGATGGTTGGTTGGCATCAGCACATGAACTTGATCAAACTCCGGGGGCTAGTGAAGGACAGAGAAGACTGGCATGCTGCAATCCGTGGGGTTGCAAAGAGTCAGGCACAACTTAGCAACTGAACAACAACAAAAACAACTTGGAGGGATTGGGTGCCACTGGTATCTAGTTGGTGGAGTCTAGGCATGCGGCTAAACATCCCACACCACACGTGGTAATTCCCCACAACAGATGTCCTCCCTAACATGGCAGTCCTGAGATTGAAAAAATCCTGTTATCTAGTTTAAGATTAATTCCAGAGTTCAAAAGCCTAGCTCCGCACCTGGATCCACCACCCCTAAGGTAATCTTGGCCATGTGTTGCCTCCTCTCTGAGCCTCGGGTGGTTGGCTTGTTTTTCAGCGTTTTCTACCCATAGAATGGGAATGATAATTGTACCCACTACATAGAGTTCTTGTGAGGAGTGAATAAGATAATGTATGTAAAGCTCTTGGAATAGCGCTTGACTCATGGTGAGCATTCAATAAATGTTCTCATTAGTGCTGTTACTAGAGCTCAATAAAGACCAGCAATTGATTTTTGACTGTGCTTTTCAGATGCCCTTCAGAATATAGTGTTAACAAGTGTAAGTGAAACCTTGTCAGTGTTTTATAAATATAGTACACTTAAATCCAACAGTAAGCCAAAGTTTGCCCCAACCATGGTTTAGAAAATCAAGATCTTTGTAGAATCTTAAGACCGGTTGTTGAGATATCTAAACCCCAGCCATCGCCATGAAGCCTGTCCTCTTTCACCAGCTCTCACTTAGGCCACAGTGAAGGACATGAGAATCAATAGCTTCATATCCCAGAGACTGTGTATCAGGTAATCAGACCTCGGCAAAACCACTTAGTATGATGCGCTTTTGGCTAACATAATATACTTTATTGGTGTCAGTGTATACATGTAAATTAAGAGACTTATGAAATCACTAGTTTTACTGTGGTATAATTTCTTTACTTTTGAACATGCCAGTGTGGTTTTGAAAATATGCTTGCAATGCTGTCTTCCAATTCTGGGCTGTCCAATATGGTAGACACTAGCCACATGTAGCTGTCAATCACTCAAAATGTGGCTATTTCAAACCTAGATGAGCTGTTATTCTGAAAATTTAGCATAAAAAAGAATATAACATTTCAATATTTTATGTTGTTACATATTATAATAATATTTCAGATATATGGAGTTGAATAAAATGTATTATTAAAATTCAATTTTACCCATTTCTTTTTATTTTTTAAGTGGAACTATAATAAAGTTTAAAATTATATATATACTTCACAATTAACATCTACTGGGCAATGCCGTGCCAAATTTTCCTCTATTGCTTTTTATTATATTGTTGTATTATTCTGAGTCAGACACAGTATGAAACAATATGTTATAAATAAATACAGCATGCCAATGGACACAAGGAGGAATTGCAAGGGAGTTCAATTAAAAATGAAATTTCAGTTACCACAGGTACTATTTCTCAAGGCTTAATTTGTGAACCACCTGCATCATATTCCATTGTGTTGATTGTAGAAAATGCATATTCTTGGTTTTCAGTTAGCTACAATTACGCAGAATCTCTGTCCAGGAACCTGAATTTTAACAAATTTCTGCTTGATTCTCACTTGCACTAAAGTTTGAAATCACTGACAGATAAACTTCTCGAGACTAAAGAAAGAATAAAGAGACAAATACGTAGACACATGAACAGCGGTATTACACATGATAGCATGCACCACCATACCTACTAACTAGTGTAGTGGATATCAGTGAGTTACATTTGGGTTGTAGAGGATCTCAAGTTCCAATATCACTTCCAAAGTCACGGTGTACCTCATAGCTTTCTGGGATGCTTATCTTATCCAGAAAACATAAATGGGATTTAGCCATCTCTGTCTTCACCCTGTTAAGTTATTCATAGGCCAAACTGCAAGAAAAGGTGTTTGTTTCTTAGAAGAAAGCAGTGATTAGTAAGTGTCTCTTTTGAACAACAAACTTCATTGCAGGAAAGGGATGTGTGAGTGTATACACGTGTGTGTGTATATATATATATGTATCTTTTATTACTGAGTTAGCTAAATAAAGTACATATTAGAAATCCAAAGAAATCATTTGTGTGATAAATAAGCTTGCTTATTTCTAAGCTACTATGTTTATAGCAGTTTTATGAAATTTTAATTACATTATGCGCCTACTCAAATATTGGTTTGGGCATTAATTGAGTTACTTGAGAAGCATTTCATGAAATGAGAAATAAAAATGAAATGGTTTATTTACTTTTCCCAATGCATTAAAATAAAATTCACTAGGGAAACTCATAAGAATAAAATGAGAGCCCTACCTAGAAATCTCATTCAGTAGAAACCATGAGCAGGTTTTCAACTGTAAAAGTTACCTTCTATGATTAAATAGCATCATGATTATGCTTACAACAATGCTTAAAATACAGTATATATGACTTAGAAGTAAGTTACAGTTTACTGCTTCCTGCCGAAGAATTGATGCTTTTGAACTGTGGTGTTGGAGAAGACTCTTGAGAGTCCCTTGGACTGCAAGGAGATCCAGCCAGTCCATTCTGAAGGAGATCAGCCCTGGGATTTCTTTGGAAGGAATGATGCTAAAGCTGAAACTCCAGTACTTTGGCCACCTCATGAGANATATATATATATATATATATTATATCCCATGAACTGTAGCCCATCAGGCTCCTCTGTCCATTGCATTCTCCAAGCAAGAATAGTGGAGTGGGTAACCATTCCTTTCTCCAGGAGATCTTCCTGACCCAGGTATTGAACCTGGCTTCTGACATTGCCAAAAGATTATTTTATTAACTGAGCTACCAGGGAAGCCTATAAAACCTTAGATTTATTATACATTTTAATAACAATGATATAGTACACCTATTATAAATAATAATAAAACATAAAATACTCAATTTTAAGTTCCATATGGCCAACTGATTCTCATAGAATACTCCTGTGGAAATAATTAAAGACCCCCAAATGACAATAAACAGAGGCTCTATATTTAGAGNATAACAATGATATAGTACACCTATTATAAATAATAATAAAACATAAAATACTCAATTTTAAGTTCCATATGGCCAACTGATTCTCATAGAATACTCCTGTGGAAATAATTAAAGACCCCCAAATGACAATAAACAGAGGCTCTATATTTAGAGCTTGCCCTATCAAGTCAGCTTTCACAGGCACTTGGCAGAGATTCAATGGCATTCAATTTAGGGCAGTGGGAAAGCTTTACGGTGGGGGAAGAGGGAGGTGGGAAGCTTCAGATGTGCTCCGATTGGAGGCTGTTGGGAAGAGGAGGCTAATGAGAAGCTGTCATCTTACTTGATGAGGTTGGGGGAGGGGGCATATTTTGTTCTCTCTGATTCATCCTCAGTTGGAAGGCAGGATGAAAAATAGCGAGGCTCGAAGACATTGCCCAAGTCCTGAGCATTCTGGGGCAATTGCTGCAGAGCTTGTAGATCAGAGTTTTGTTGTCGTGTATGATCTAGTCACAGTCCATTTGTATATTCAGTCGTTCACTTTCACTGAGTTGTGCTGAATTCTCATAGCTGTAGCCTGCCGATGCTTGTAACTGACAAATAAGTGCAGTTACAGCATGAGTGTTGGTTGGTATTTCCATGTTTGTTAGCAAGTGACAACAAAGATACATGCATGTTGGAATTAAATTTTTCATCAACAATATGAGTGACTGCTGAGTGGAATAAACTGGATTTCAAACACTCAAACTGTTTGGTGCAACCCACAATGTATTAAGTATAGACATGCCACACTTTTAAGGTTAATCTTTGTTAGTAACAAAATCTCCATAATGTTCCTGAGTCTAGCCAGACAGTCAATCAGTAAATGAAGCCATTTGTCATCTTCTGTAGTATAATGCTACTATCATGGCCGGTTTCAGCAAACCAATGTGATGTTACTGAACATGAGTTTGGAAGAATGTGTCAAACAACAGTTTGTAATATTNTGAGTCTAGCCAGACAGTCAATCAGTAAATGAAGCCATTTGTCATCTTCTGTAGTATAATGCTACTATCATGGCCAGTTTCAACAAACCAATGTGATGTTACTGAACATGAGTTTGGAAGAATGTGTCAAACAATAGTTTGTAATATTTTCACTCTAGAGAGAATGGACATTAGTAACCACAAATGTAATAAATAATTGGGAAAAGTGAATTTTTAGAATTTATTATTTTAATACAATTTATTTTATTGCAAAATTGCATAGTTTAAAATAATGGCTCTGTTTGGCAACACATTTACGAAAGTTGTGAAAGTGTAACAGTTGCCAACAGATCTTTGATGTAAACACACACAGAGTTTATATCAATAAGCAAAATACTGCTGTAGTCTTCCTGTTTTTGAGAATCTCAGTGTGGATTTTTGTTCCATCTTGCACAGGGCCAGGCCTCATCTCTCACCTTTGAAAATCATTAAAACCCAAAGCCCTTGAATACCTGACTCTCAGTGCTAGGCCCACTCGCTCCATCAGGCAGAGAAAGCCTCTTGCTCTTCTTTAGTTTAATTTTGATTTGGCTCTTGGAGACCTCCCCTACTTTTTTTTTTCCCAACTTATTATGCATTTAAAACAGTGTTTTTAGAATTTCATCTAGTATGTCTAGGTGTTTTGTCATACAGAGGTTTTAAGATATCTGATTTAAGGATTTAAGAAGTATTGCCAGAAATCTGGAAAGGCAGCTATCTTATAATAGCACTCTATAGAAATGACTCTGTAGAGGGAAGTGTTTCTGACCTTCAAGATTCATCTTTTTGAGATTTGATAATCACCAAGTTCAACTTGCTTCCTGCATATAAACTTCTTTGGTGATTTTTATCATTTTGACCTTCAGGAGAGATGCTTTGATTGAGAAAATGAGGTCTAGTCATTTCTAGATGAGCAGACAGTGAAGGACATGCTGTCAGAGCAGATCTGCCTCTTGGATGCCTGCCTTGCAGCTTGATGTGAGGTTCTTCAACATATAGACTGCAGGAGATGTTTAAAGGCAAGGCAGTGAAACATTCTTCCAAAGTTAAGAATGAAAGAAACAATCAGTCGCTAAATTAAAACATTTACATAAATCTATGATAAAAAGTGATAAACCATCTGTGGATAAAAATAGATTAATGGGGCTATTGCACTGACTGCTGAAATAGCCTCGTAATTATCAAAACACATTACAAAGAACAGAAAGCTTAACATAGAAAGCAATAAATGGCTGTTCTGAATGTAATTTTTAAAGTTATCAATGTGAACAACTAATGCAAAGAGCTGACTCATTAGAAAAGACCCTGGTGCTGGGAAACATTGAAGGCACAAGAAAAGGGGCCAGCAGAGGATGAGATGGTTAGAGCATCACTGACTCCATGGATGTGAAGCTGAGCAAACTCAGGGAGACAGTGGAGGACAGAGGATCTGGGTGTTGGGCAATCCATGGGGTCCAAAGAGCCAGACATGACTTAGTGACTGAACAACAAAAATAAAAATATAGACAACTAAATTGAGGGATGTCTGATTTTCAGTAGTCACTGCAATGGATTGAAATCTGCATATACTGTAGACTACATACCACTGAACACAATCAGATGCACATATGTGAATTAACACTGCTTAACGTCAAGATTGAGTCCCTGGACAAAAGTGTGAGGTTTTCACTCTCTTTTCTATTTTTTACCACCACAAGTTTTCCCTTGTGGTGCTTGGCTCCGTAATNAAAATAAAAATATAGACAACTAAATTGAGGGATGTCTGATTTTCAGTAGTCACTGCAATGGATTGAAATCTACATATACTGTAGACTACATACTACTGAACACAATCAGATGCACATATGTGAATTAACACTGCTTAACGTCAAGAATGAGTCCCTGGACAAAAGTGTGAGGTTTTCACTCTCTTTTCTATTTTTTACCACCACAAGTTTTTCCTTGTGGTGCTTGGCTCCGTAATTTTTGTGGATTGTGGAAAGTTTCTTGAAATTCTTTTGAGAACTCGGCTGGCCCTAAAGGGATCTCTTTCCTTCGTCAGAAAATGTAGTCTGAATATGTAAAACTCAGTGATAGAAGGGCAGATGTTTCTGAGGCTATTCTTCACTTTTCAATTTTCCTTATTGTGTTTAAATGTAACTAGCATACTTAATTTGACCACCCTCATTATTCGAAGGCATTATTACAGTCTGTGTTATAACTTTTAGGATTCTCTTCTAAGAACAGCATATTTCAAGTACATTTAAATTAAAAAAACAATAATGTCCATTATCAGTTACATAATTTTAATTGGTCCCGAATTGATTTCATCTTGGGGTGGTAGCAACAGATACTTCAACTCATTACCAAAATAAAAATTTAACTGTCAGGCACATATAAAAAGAGCTTCTGTTAATGCTATAGTCTTCCCATCATATTTTGTCTGATTTAAATACATATTCATGTGATATAAATTTCATTTTATGCAGCAATGACAACCAGTTGTGTCAGGCTAGATGGATTTGATTGATTTGCTTAACAAATGTTTTCTTTCAGAAGATCCAATTATTCTTCCAGGCCATCTTGGTGAATGTATGACTTGTTCAGTAGCTTGATTCCTGGCTGTGAATTCATTTAATCATGTTTCACTATAAATTCATGAACTATAGACGGTTGAATCCAAGCCATTTTTCCTTCAATTATTAATAGATATATCCAATGTTGGGTGCGGATTTAAACTGTTGTTCCTGGTACCAAATATGTTTCGTAGCCAAAGTATGATTTAATGCATAATTTATTTAAGATTTTAGCAAAGATGCAGGAGGTGTGCTTTGCAAATGCAAGCACTCTGAAAACACTCCTAGATAAACACGATACTTTTAAGACGGAGTGTGTGAGGCAATAAATGTCATCCCCAACTCAGATAAACAGTAAAATTATATTTATGTGATGATGGAGATTTTTTTTTTTTCGTGGCATCCGTGTACCTTTAAAACACAGCCAGGATTATTGATGAATATGCCCTTTACCGTCGCCTTGGTTTGCTTGTTTTTTGTTTGCTTTGTAGAGATCTTTGACAGATAAAATTATTTTTCCATTAATCCTCCTTCATTCCAATTTTTGTTTTAATTCCCATATGTTGTGATATTTCCAAAAGAGTGAGTTGAGATGAAAAACTTCTCTATGGAGATGACAAGGTTTCCTCCCTTCATTCTGAACTGGCATTTGGTATTGATTGAATACTTATCTTTTATCCCAGCTTCGGGAACCTTCTATACTGTTGTTCCGTGTTCTGTTTTATTTTGTTTTGCTCCGTATGCAAAGTCCTATCTTTGGCTCAAATTTAACAGATCCAACTTCATCTTTAATGTTTTATTTCATTTCAAAATGTGCTTGTTTTTGTAGTCAATGAGAGATTTCAGTAATAGACTGAGACACTTCCTTAGTGCCTCTATAACATGCAATTTAGAAAATAGAACAATTTCCAGTTATTGACTCGTGTTCTGTTTTGCCTGGCACAGGCAATGACATTTTTTTCTTGGAGATGTCAATAGATTTTTGCATTACTGTGTGCACACGTTTATATGTGAGTGTGTATGAATATCTAATTATGGTTGAATGCCTAATAAGAATGAAGTGAGAAGATCTCTAATATTTTAATGACATAAAATCTAGCTTTTCAAGAATCCCCAAATTCACAAAAAATGTATGTATGATATGTGAATAATGGTCAACAAAGTGGAACTGAGAAGGATGTAGTCAACATTAACCAGACTCAGTCGTTACTCAAGGGACACCTTACACCGACCTTACAGCTTGGGTTGAGTTTGAATTGGGCTCTACAAAATAAAAATTTCTGAGAAAGTCTAACAGAGTTTACCACGTGTTAAAGAGAAGAAGAAATGAAGAGTGAGTCTTTAATGAGTACAGAGTTTCTGTTAGGGGTGAGAAAATTTTCTGGAAATGGATAGCTGTGATAGTGGCATAACATTGTGAATGTACTTATTGTCACTAAATTCTACATTTTAAAATAGTTTAAATGATAAATTTTGTGTTGTGTGTATTTAACCACAATCAAAAAAATTAGTAAACAGTTAGCTAACTAAAAATTAAAGTGTCTAAATGGCATAAAAATTGAAGAACAACAGATAGGAAATACTACAATTGTTTGATCCCTAAATGCCAAGAATCTGCCTTATTAGCTAGTGATATTTGCATATAAATTTCAGGGAACAGAACACCTCTTACTCTTATTACCCTTTTGTAATAAATATGCAAGGTAAAAGCTAACAGAATATGATAGTTTCTCACCCCTGTGATACCTAGAGCTGTAAACCATGCCTTTTTAAGCATTCTGCAGATAACCGTGCCTAGTACATTAAGATGAGTAGACCTCAAAGTTACTAGTGATGATGGTATTAATTACGACAAATTTGTGCTGATTTCATTTGTCCTTACTGGTCACAACTGCTTACTCTGATCCCTTGTCTTCTGGTATTTTACCTGACCAAGTGATTAAGTGATGATGGCAGAAGGCCACTCTGTATTTGCTTGGATTCATCTATAAGAATCCATGTTTTCATGATTCTGGCTCTTTCACGGATCCATCTGTGACTTTCTCTTTTATTTGACAGAGGTGGTTGTGCATCCAGAATGTATTCTGAAGCCAGGGCAATTTTTTATTGTCAAAGCTTGTAGGAATCAGACATTCATAGAGGAGAAATCTCAAGTTCTCAAAACTAATTTTTGCCCTCTGAGGTTACTGGGGAGAGTTATACATCATTCCCCTCTACCCTGGCAGACAGGACCCTTCCTCTTTAGAAAAACTTGACTGACTCCATGGTCTTAGGGAGCAAAGCGTGAGTTTGGGCCAAGCTATCTTATTCTTTAAATCAGTAACAAAAAATTGTATACATGAGATTTTTCTTGTTTTGTACCCAAGGTAAATTCAAGTAACACTGAAAACATGATATGTATGTTTTGGGGAAATTACTTAGGCAGAAAGTGTATGTATACTATTTCATGCCTCCCATTCCTAACAGCCTTTTATTTTCTTGAAGAATTCTTTTCATCCTCAACAAAAGGTGAACTGTAACTTCCTGTTTGATACCTTCTTCAACCTTTCCAAGTAAGATTGTTGTTAGTTTACCAAGATTAATTATTTTCACTTGATTTTAAGTCTGTTATTCCCTTTAATCTTTGGAGCTAGTTAGGGCCAGGTCTGTGTCATAACTCATTTTCCTACCATTTTCCTAAGGTTTGGGCAACATCATTTTCTTACTTTTTTTGACCAGGAAGTCTGTTTATCTTAATGAATGAATACATGAATATAAATGAAAGATATCCAGCCTTATATACTTTATTTATTCTTCAGTTTCTATTTTGCTCATATCTGATCATGGCTTTGGAGTCAGATAGGGGTTCAATTTTAATTTCCCTTTCTTAGAACCAGTGCTACCATGGATCAATTATACAGCCCCTCCAAGCCTCATTTTCTTTATCTATATGGTAGAAATAGCAATGTCTATTTCAGAGGCTCATGGTAAATCCCTGGTGACTCAGACAGTAAAGAATCTCCCTACAGTGCAGGAGACCCAGGTTCAATCTGTGAGTTGGGAAGATGCCCAGAAAAAGAGAATGGCCACTCACTCCAGTATTCTTGCCTGGAGTACTCCATGGACATAGGAGCCTGGTGGATTATAGTCCATGGGGTTACAAAAAGACATGATTTAAGAGCTTACACTTTCACTTTCACAGAGGCTCATAGTGAAGCAGGACAAAGGAAGTCAAGTGATTACTATTAGTTAGCAAACTTTTGAAAAGAGTCCATAGCAACAAAAATAGGCATAAACAACATCTTGAAATTTTCTTAAAAGAGAATAGTCAGGAAAGAAATCAATAGCCAACAAAGGTCACTGGAGCTAATTAGAAGCAAGGGATAAAATGATGGACATATTTCATCAGCAATCTTCAACCTGAAATAAATGGGTTGTGTTTTGGATGATTACTTCTGAGTCGTTTGCTTTAGAGCTGAGAAATACATTTTTCCATAGAAATAACATGCTAGTCGATAACTCAGTTTTTGAATCACCAACAGAATGTTGGTTCCTGGGAATGCGCAGTAATAAAGAATAGTCCATTTCAGTTATCACATCTACATTTTCCTATAGGGTAGTGCATTCTGTGTTCATAATTCAAGCTTCCAGGAATGCATGAGACATTCATACAGTATCAGAGTCACTGGTTGACACATATGGGAGAAGGCAGAGAAGTTTAGCTGTTGAGCAGACCGAGAAAACCCAACTTACTGAAATCAGGTATAATAAGATTGCTGCTGCTGCATGGGCCTTTATGTCCATTTCCAAGATGATGATCAAAAACAACCAAGAATCTTATGATGGAATACTTATGAAATCTATTAGATGGGGAAGAACTGGAAGATCATTACTATTAAATAGAACTAAATTAAAATCCTGCCGGGCATGTATGACTTTGGAATTGTGAAAACTGAACAGAACCTCTTGAGCTCCAATTTCTTCACATGCCAAATGAGAGCATTAATGTTTGACACAGTTGAGAGAAGGATTATAAGCTGTCATTTATTTTGGTTTATTCAGAATATCTTTCTTGTATCATTTGTCTTTCATTTTGGACCCTTGTCTTTCACTCACATCTATGTACCAAAAATCTATAAATGTGATTGTCCCTGAAACTGTTCTATGACAAACATCTCCATTATTCAAGGTTTTTCTTTCTACAGAATTCTCAAAGTTGCCATGTGTTTGCTAAGCCAGCTGCTCCTTTGTGATGTTCTGACGCCCACCCTTCGGTGTCAGGGATTCATTTCTCTTCGGTTTACATTCATTGGGTCGCCCTGACCCTGAACCCAGTCTCCGCTGTGATCCCTTACTTCGACAATTTTTGCTGCAGTGCTTCAGCTTCGTTTTCTTCTATCTTCTCCATTAAACCCATTTATCACTGTGATTTTTCTACTTCTGTTGAGTGTTCTCTCTTGAAGATTTTAGGTAGCTGTCAACTTTTCCCTTGAATATTCTCTTTCCCCTTCTGATCCTTCATATCCTGGTCTTTTTCTCCTGAATGTTTGCTTCTGTCTTTCCTTCTCAGCCTAGGACTTTCAGTCCAACTCTAGTGGAATATTTATTAAATTCTTGTGTTTTTCTCATCATTTTCTTAGCTCTTTGTGTCTTTTCTTTCTTGAGTGGATCTGCCTCACCTTAAATATGTTCTCTCTTTCTCCCTTTACTAAAATTGTTCTGTCCCATATTTGTTCCTCCACAACCTGGTTTGTTTTTTTCAAATTTTCTTTTTTCTCATGATACTTTTCTTACATTTTAAATCCACCAATTTATTTTTTCTAGTTTTATTTTGAATTGCTATGCAACATTCTAAATTCATCTTGACAGATGTATAAATACACACACACACACACACACACATATATATATATATTTCTTTTTTTTTTTTTTATTCTGTCTCTTCAGACTGGCCTTGTTTTTCTGGCTCCTTTTTTTCTTAGAATTTGTTTCTGGAAAGTTTTCACGAATATATTAAACATTAAATCATAGAATTGTAGAGGTGGAAGAAATCATAAATACCACTTAGCCAGACTTTGTGTATTACCAAGAAGAAAAATTACTAGAGAACATCTCCCAAAAGTTCAGCTCCTAAGTGTCACCTCCTCCCTCAGAAACTTTAGGTGGAGCCTCACTGTGTTGATATTGTCAATTTCTACCTGTCTGTATTTCCGCCATTTTTTCTATTAATAAATGGATTGATACAGTGCATCTGCTTTTTAAAATTTTGATGAAATACACATAACATTAAAACAATTTTTTTACCCATCTTAAAGGATTCAATTCAGTGGCATTTAGTACATTCATGATATCCTGCAACCATCAAACTTACCATATTTTTTAGGTAACTAGCAAAGAGTTTCCACTCTTCCAGTTAATTAGTTCAAGACCATTTTTTATCAACCAAAAGGGAACTCCTTACCCATTAAGGAGTCCCTCTCTAGCTCTCCTTTACCCTCAGCCCCTGGCAACCACCAACTTGCCTTCTGCCTTTAAGAGTTTACCTATTCTGGATAGTTCACATAAATGGAATCACAGAATGTGGCCTTTTGTGTCCAGTTTCTTTCAGCACATATGGCTCTATAGCATACACACATATATATCCATACATATGTATAATAAACTTTTTTCCTTATAGGATTTTTTTTCTATTCCAAAATTTTGCACATTTTCTTTTTTCCTGGTGGCAGCATTGTGTTCTTTTTCCTACAACTGAAACATCTTTTCTGATGTCGACTTTAACTCATGAAGCACACAGATGAAGCGTGTCTTAGATTGTCCTGTGTAGCAGCTGTACATCTGTCACAGGCCTGCAGAGGAAGCTCCCAGGGGACACTCAGTCTCAGGTGACAAAGTTCCTTCACTCATCCTCCATGTCCTCCAGCCTCCAAAATAAATCCAAGAGGTAGACTGATAGGAAGCTTCCCAAAACTCTTCAGTTCACATATACACTAGTGATACTATGTATAAAATAGATAACTGATGAGAATATGGGCTTCCCAGGTGGCACAGTGGCCAAGAATCCTCCTACCGATGCAGGAGGTGCGAAAGATGCAGGTTCAATCCCTGGGTCTGGAAGATCCCCTGGAGAAGGAAATGGGAACCTACTCCAGTATTCGTACCTGGGATATCCCATGGAGAGAGAAGCCTGGCAGGCTGCATTCCATGAGGTCACAAGGAGTCAGAAACACCTGAGCGACCAAGCACTCACACACATAAGGGGAACATATTGCATGGCACAGGGAATTCTGCTTAATACACTGTGGTGACCTGAATGGGAAGGAGTCCAAAAGGGAGGGGATATATGTCCGTGTACAGCTGATTCATTTTCCTCTATAGTAGAAACTCATGCAACATTGTAAAGCAACTACACTCCAATGAAAACGAATTTTAAAAAGACGATGCTTCAGTTGAGGAAGTTCCCTTCTATTCTTAGTTTGTTTAGTGTATTTTTTTTTCTTATCATGAAAATCTGTTGGACTTTTAAAATGTTACTTCTGTGTCCATTGAGAACTTAGTATTTTTTTTGGTCCTTTATTCTATCAATATGGTGCAATGCATATTGATAGAATATGTTAATGTTAAACTCACCTTGCACTTCTGGGATGGATCCCACTTGATTGTGGTGTATAATTCTTTTTAGTTGCAGAATTCAACTTTCTAGTCTTTTGCAGAGGATTGTGTATCTGTGATCATAAAAGATTATGCTCTGTTAAAAACAAAAACGAAACAAACAAACAAAAAAAGACTCTTTAACTCTTTACTTGCTCCAGACCTTATAACTCCAAATATATCCAAAGGCCGCCTTTCTCTTTCAACATCCACCATCTCTGGTGTAGTTGAGAATAAGGAAACTTGTCACACTTATACTCTTTTGAGTTGTTCCCATGGCAATCAGTTGCTCCTTCCCTCCAGCAGTGACCTCTGCTTACATTTTGCAAATCTTGGTCCAAGAGTCCTGCACTATTACCCTTCTTCACAGAATACTGGGTCCCTTGTACGCACTGACCAAGGAAGAAATGTTGGCTAATTATTCTACTTGATTGTTCCCACCCCCATCTCTGTCTCTTTACTCTTTATTATCTTCAACAGCATACCTTATCTTCCTGCCCCTTTGAGGCATAGAAGGAAGTTGGTTATTTAGTGGTTAACTCTTACATAAAACACACAAACACACACATCCCTACCTGCAAAATGCAAATGTTAATTATCAGTAATACTACACTGTAATCTTCTAACTTGACATGAAGGAACCAATTTTTTTTCCCCCAAAATGTAATATAAATTACTTACATCACTATCTTCAAAGACAATAGAGTTCAGTATTCATTATTATGTAAATTGCTCTCAATCACACACACTCATTAACAAACAACAAAATTTACCTTCTGCCATGGAGGCTGTGCCCAAGAGCCCACGTACATGAAAAACAGAATCATCTACTCATTGATGACAATGCAAACACCTGGTAGAAGGTTTAGAATTACTGCTTTTCTGTCCCTTACCACAAAATCATATTTCTAGGCAACACCTCACTGCTTTTTTTTTCCCCCAGAGCAGCTGGTTATTTGAGCATCTCTCATACAAATAAGGAAGCTGTTGGGGGGGAACATTGCGGTTGGAAGCAGGTTGCTTTTCCAGTTTCATGTTCTTTAGATTCATCTCATTTTAATTAATAATCAGAATCATCATGATAAAAAAAGTCATCACAATATTATTTCTGTCTTGGTGACTGTTGTACTCTTGAGAGGCAGCCTTCATTAGACAGAATAAACCTTACCTAAGTGGAGAAGGAAATGGCAACCCACTCCAGTACTCTTGCCTGGAAAATCCCATGGACTAAGAAGCCTGGTAGGCTATAATCCATGGGATTGCAAAGAGTTGGACAAGACTGAGTGACTTTTACTTTCCTTTCTTTCAAGTGACTCAGAGGTTAAAGCATCTGCCTGCAATACAGGAGACCTGGGTTCAATCCCTGGGTCAGGAAGATCTCCTGGAGAAGGAAATGGCAACCCACTCCAGTATTCTTGCTTGGAGAATCCCATGGACGGAGGAGCCTGGTGGGCTATAGCCCATGGGGTCGTAAAGAGTTGGACACGACTGAGCAACTTCACTTTCTTACTTATTTACAAAGAATTTAACAAATACCTCTTGATAATAACTGGGTTAATATTCTTACCTTCTGTCCTCTTTTTTTCCACCTTTATCTTGAAAGTCCAGAGAAGGCAATGGCACCCCACTCCAGTACTCTTGCCTGGAAACTCCCATGGACAGAGGAGCCTGGTAGGCTGTAGTCCATGGGTTCGCTAAGAGTCAGACACAACTGAGCGACTTCACTTTCACTTTCACTTTCATGCATTGGAGAGGGAAATGGCAACCCACTCCAGTGTTCTTGCGTGGAGAATCCCAGGGCCGGGGGAGCCTGGTGGGCTGCTGTCTGTGGGGTCACACAGAGTCAGACACGACTGAAGCACCTTAGCAGCAGCAGCAGCAACATCTTGAAAGTCAGAACTAATTAACTGGTTTTTTGTTTCCACCCTTTCCTTCTCCATAGTTCTGTTTTCCCTTCCTCTGTCTACCCAGTGAATTTTTCAGTTTTTTGACTGTTTCATTTCTTGTTCAGTCAACTACAGCTTGTGCAACTGTGACTCACTCACCCTGTCTTATCCTGGATGGTTGAGAGAGATGGAAACCATCTTGATAGAGAATCTTGATATATTGCCCTATAGTCCTTCATTTCCTCTGGGCCTCCTTTCATTGTCCACCTCCCCTCCTGGTTGATGTATTTGAACTTTTGCAACCCCTACTCATCTCTCCCTTTCTCTCCCTCGATGGTGACTGTGTTAGCTTCCTCCAGGCACGCACCAACACACTCATCAGACCCTTGTGACAATTCTCCAAGAAAGCTGAAGGCCTATAAATTTCACCTTTCATCCAATGAATTACCTATTAAAAAGATGGGGGTCAAGGCTTGCCTGCTGGCTCAGTGGTAAAGAATCTGCTTACCAATGCAGGAGACAGGGGTCAATCCTTGGTCTGGGAAGATCTCACATGCTGAGGAACAGTTAAGCCCCAGGCTCCACAACCACTGAGTCTGTGCTCTAGAGCCCAGGAACCACAACTAGTGAAACTCATATGCCCTAGACCCTGTGCTCCACAGCAAGAGAGTAGCGCTGACTCGCTGCAACTAGAGAAAAGCCTGCAAAGCAAGAAAGACCCAGCACTGTCAAAAATAAAGAAAACAAAATTCTAAAAAGTAAATAAATAAGAATTTAAAAAATGGTTCTCTGGCATCCAACTATGATTCTTTATTCTCCTTGTTACTGCCAAAATCTTGATGTTAGTCTTGTCAATGTTAAAACTAGTCAACTTCAGACTGTTTTCCTCGAGAGATCCATATTAAACCAAAATGATGAGTGCTTATTTCTCTAGGCCACAAGTCAAGAAGGATTTTCTCCAAAACAGAATTTTCGAACATTANAAATCTTGATGTTAGTCTTGTCAATGTTAAAACTAGTCAACTTCAGACTGTTTTCCTCGAGAGATCCATATTAAACCAAAATGATGAGTGCTTATTTCTCTAGGCCACAAGTCAAGAAGGATTTTCTCCAAAACAGAATTGTCGAACATTAGAGGATTTGTATGTGAAAGCACACCCTGCTGTTTCCACGTTCTGTCCCAGTCCTAGATTGGGATGACATCATCAATTCATCAAGCAACAAGTATTTGTTCAGCATATACGCTGCACTAAACAGAATTAAAGCCAGAAGAGACACATTTTTCAAGATGAAAGGACAAGAATATATCTGGTCCAACCAGACATATTTGTTTTCAGCAGATGGAGAGGCAGCCTCTTCTGTTCATCTGCATTTCATTGACTTCCTTTCCAAATTTGTGTTCTGCAGCCACAGCCGCCTTTGGAAATCTTCCCCATTTGCAAATGGTTAGAAAGACTCCTTCTGCCATCTTATTCTTTTCGAGGTGATTTGTCTAGAGTCTAGTTAAACCACCTGTATGCAGGTTATTTTTAAAAACCATATTGCATATTATTGTATTTTTCTTCCTAGAAGTTTATGTTAATATGGTATCCCAAAGTTGCCCCATGATCTAAACCCATTTTTAGGCCATCTGTGAGGAACAAGATGTCTGAGTCTGTAACCTTGAAACTCTGATTGGGACTTGAACCTGTGTGTATGTGTGTGTGTTTGTGTGTGTGTGTAGTAAGCTTATTCGTTTATTCATTTACGCTGCACTGACTCTCAGTTGCTGCTTGGGGGCTTTTTCTAATTGCAGTGAGTGGGGCTTACTCTCTAGTTTTGTAGGTGGCTTCTCTTGTTGCAGAGCGTGGGCTGTAGGGTGCAAGGGCTTTGGTAATGTGGCACACAGGCTTAGTTGCCCTGTGGCATGTGGGATCTTCCTGGACCAGGGACCTCACCCAGGTCATCCACATTGGCAGGTGGATTCTCAATCACTGTACCGCCAGGAAAGTCCAAACCAATAATTGAGATCATACACTTCGTTCAAGACTTAATGAAGCTCATATTCATAATGTCTCATGGCAGGAAGAATTCATTGAGGGAAAAAGTGATAAGTAAGAAGTGGATTTATTTAGAGAAACACACTGCACCGATAGTTGGGTCATCTCAGAAGGCAGAGACCCTGACATATGGCATAATTAGCTTTTATGGGTTGGATAATTTCGTAGGCTAATGAATGGAAGGAGTATTCCACAGTTTGGGGCATGGGGTGGGGATTTCTAGGAATTGGGACACTGCCAACTTTTTGACCTTTATGATTGGCCTTGGAGCTGTCATTGCACCTGTGGGTATGTCATTTAGTTTATTGATGTGTTACTGAGCATTTATTGAGGTTCAGAGTCTCATGAAGTCAACTCATACACCATCTTGGACCTATTGGTTCTAATTAGTTATGTCTTGTCCTCAGGCTATGCCGCTCTTTTAGAGGTTATGCCCTGCCACCTTCGCTCCTGTTTCAGATCCTACTGGCAACAGGAAAGAATTATGTATCCTCAATGCCGTCACAGGTATGGCCTGTATGTAGGTCAAGAAGCAACAGTTAGGACTAGACATGGAACAACAAACTGGTTCCAAATTGGGAAAGGAGTACAATAAGGCTCTATACTGTCACCTTGCTTATTTAACTTATATGCAGAGTACATCATGCGACATGCCAAGCTGGATGAAGCACAAGCTGGAATCAAGATTGTGGGAGAAATATCATTAACCTCAGATATACAGATGATGCCACCCTTATGGCAGAAAGCGAAGAGGAACTAAAGAGCCTCTTGATGAAAATGAAAGAGGAGAGTGAAAAAGTTGGCTTAAAACTCAATATTCAAAAAGCTAAGATCATGGCATCTGGTCCAATCACTTCATGGCAAATAGATGGGGAAACAATGGAAACAGTGAGAGACTTTATTTTTTTGTGGCTCCAAAATCACTGCAGATGGTGAGTGCAGACGTGAAATGAAAACATGTTCGCTCCTTGGAAGAAAAGCTATGACCAATCTAGACAGCATATTAAAAATCTGAGGCATTACTTTGCCAACAAAGGTCTATCTAGTCAAAGGTATGGTTTTTCCAGTAGCCATGTATGAATGTGAGAGTTGGACCAAAAAGAAAGCTAAGCACTAAAGAATTGATGCTTTTGAAATGTGGTGTTAGGAAAGACTCTTGAGAGTCCCTTGGACTGCAAAGAGATCCAACCAGTCAATCCTAAAGGAAATTAATCCTGAATGTTCATTGGAAGGACTGATGCTGAAGTTGAAGCTCCAATACTTTGGCCATCTGATACGAAGTACTGACTCTTTGGAAAAGACCCTGATGCTGGGAAAGACTGAAGGCAGGAGGAGAAGGGATGACATGGCATAAGATGGTTGAATGGCATCACTGACTCAGACATGAGTTTGAGCAAGCTCCAGGAGTTGGTGATGGACAGGGAAGCCTGGAATGCTGCAGTCCATGGGGTCATAAAGAGTTGGACATGACTGAGTGACTGAAATGAACTGAAGAAAGCTAGAGTGAGTTGCCATTTCCTTCTCCAAGGGATCTTCCCAACCCAGGGATCTCCTGCATTCGAGATCCCATATCTCCTGCATCTCCTGCATTGCAGGCAGATTACCACTGAGCCTTGGACCCTTTTAGGCTATGATAATCCACCTTGGTTAAGTATATGGACTAGCCAGACTGAATTGAGTGTATGGACTAGATCTCAGAGGTCAACCAGATAGGCACTGATAGACAGGCACTCTTCTAAGTGTTTTACAGGTATTAATCATTTAATCCTTGCAATAGCCCTAGGATCAGGATATATATATATATATATATATCCTGATATATATATAATCCTCATTTTAGAAATGAGACAGAAGCATAATAAGTTTAAGTAAATTGCCTAAGGTCACACAACTAGTAACTGTCAGAAGTAGGGTTTTTACCCAGACAATTCAACTCCCTCTCTGCCTCTAGAAAGCCTTGTGAATTATAGATTTTTTTTTTAGCTTGCTTATCTTAGGAAAGCTAAGGACTGTAAGTAATCTCCTACATCCTCAGACATATTCCCCTGGAGACTTCAAGCCTGTCTGGGAGTGAATGAAAGGGTAGGAAAAGTAAATTTCTGATCTCTTTGCCTTCAGCATGATCCCCTCCCTGCTGGTATTTTCTCGAGCTATAGAAAGTGGGCTTTATTCTCTTAGGGGGTCTTGTGACTCTTATTTTGTCAGAAAACAGGGATTTTTAATATGGGGCATAATCATAGATGAAATACACACTTCCCCAAATTGCAAATTGGCCCTTGGAGGACTTGGGCAAGTTTCTCCAAGATGAGATTGACATCCAGGCCACAACACTTCCCAGGCAGATGTCTCAGTAGGCAGTGGTGGGTTTTGTAATTGTAGGTCACCTCTGTACTCTTCCAAATGCGCTCTGATTGGTAGCAGTCAGGGTCATCCTATGAGTTAAGACATGGTCCTCTGCACAAATGTGCAGGCAATAGAAGAGGCATAGCAGAAGGGAGTAACTGGAGGATGGGGATCAGAGGCAGGGAGATTGTTGAAAAAATATGAGCCAGGACCCCTTGGTCTATGAGGCTCTTGTCTTCTGTCACTCCAAAAGGGAGCATCTCTATGTGTCTAGAAACACTGGTACACTTCACAGATTGGAACCCAAGTTTTTTCCCACCCCATTTGATTTTCTTCTGTGGCCTTAGAGTTCTCAGTCTCTGTGATGCCAGCACCATGGCTGTACTAATGGGAATTACGTGAGATCATGCAGAATAACCAGCTCACTGCTGGAATGTTTTATCCAACTGCTTGGTTGTTTTGGCATCCTGCTGGGTGTTATAAGTACCATTTAAAACACATTACTTATATCTGAATTTTAAGAGGAAATCTTAAAATCTAAAGTGAAAAATTGTATATAATGTCTTTGGTCTAAACTGGCAGGCCAGGCAATTAAAATAAAACCTATAATATAATCCTGCTGGTGGAATAATTAATCTCTAAACTTAATTCACCATCGCTTTAACTTTAAACAGGTGTTTAGGAAATAAGTAGTGAGAAGAGGTGATCAAGACAAAATTTGGCTTGATGTGGAAAGCTGAGGTCCCCCCTCTCTCTTTTTATATGCAAGTCAGAGCATTCAGTAGAATATTTCAAAGTTGGAACTTCCAGAAGAAAAAAGGTTTCATTATTTATTAAGTTATGTTGCTGACATAACAGAGAACCAGTCAATAGCTTTTGGAATGCACAGACCATCACAATTCTTTGGAGTGATGAAGAGAAATATTAACGTGTCCTGATTTTGCCAACATGTACCAGACATTGTCTGCCATTTAGTGAACAGTTCAAAAGTAGAGGAGATGATTGATGAACATCTGCTTCAACTTCATGGGAGACTTGAAGGCTTAGTTTGATTAGAATACAGCTAACTTCATAAGTTCTGAGCTGTTTTAAACTGAAATTTTACCTTTAAGCAATGCATTTAAGTTGCAGAGATTTTAGACAATTGCCCACAGGTTTGCTGAATTAACAATTCTGCTAAAATGTTTAAGCTGTGCTATTGTGCTTCATTTGAGGGTGGAATCTCTCATTAGATCACCTATCTTGAACCTAATACTCACAGCAGCTGAAGTTGATTGTTATTGAGGCCCTGTTTATACATGGAGCTGTTTACCAAGCACATGATATAAATTATTTCTAATCTTCCAAACAGCCCAACTGAGGGACTTCCTCATTGATCCAGGGAAGCTGACGCTATGCTTTCCAATGCAAGGGGTATGGGTTCAATACCTGATTGGGGAGCTACTGTGAAGAAAAATAAAACATAAAAAACAGAAGCAGTTTTGTAACAAATTCAATAAAAGCTTTAAAAAAATGGTCCACATTAAAAAAAAAAATCTTATCAAAACCCAGACCATTTGGGTCAATACTACTATCTTCATTTTAATTTTGCAAATGAAAACAAGTTTTCAGAGAACTCAGGATAAAAGGGCTGATGTGTATTTGAACACCATTACTTTCTTTATAAAATGGCTTTTATTCCTATAAGTTTGCAAACCACACGATAGTAAATTCTACTTCACTGAGAGCAACAGCAGGGCTGAGAATCAAGCTTCAGTTAAGTTCAATTAAGTATATGGTATATTTCATCTTAAATAAGTAATAGCACTTTTTGACCTTCAAGCATTTAATATGGTTTTCTTGTCCAAACTAATTCTTTACAAGGATGATCTGGTATCAATAAAAGGATGGAAAGGGTGGAATTTACCCCAGGTCACAAAATTCTCTAACAATGTTTGACAAAAAGGAATTTTCTCTCTCTAAGTTGGATTATCTGCTTATTCTGTATCCCTGGTGCTTACTCCGGGGCTTCCTACATTGTCGATGATTCATAAATATTTGCTGAAAGACTGAATGCATGAATGAGTAAGTTCATAAAGGAATGAACACATAAATCAGCACATTACCTACATGTGTGTTTATTATTCTTAAAGGTTTTTTATTTGGTGACATGGATTCACATGCCCTTGGAAATTTGAATCCAGATGGTGAAAACCTGGAATAACAAGTTAGTCTATTATACAGATTCTGTTTCTGTCACTCCAAGAAGTACAGTCAAGTGATTTCAATGTATTGTAAATTAAGCATGATCTCTTCTTTGCTCTTTGGACAGAAAATGACTAGAAGCTGAAAGTATGTGGACACATACAGTGGTGTTTGTCAAACCTTTGTTGGATTAAATGGGACATTTCACAGCAATGGCAGTAGCTACTTGTGATCAAGCTCTCAAGTACCTGTGACAATTGTTCTGATTAGTTTATCTCATTATTATTTAAGGTTTCTTAGTAAAACCCATCAAGTTGAATTCATGATATCTCATATCTGAAATTTAATGGCATCATGCACTTTTTTTTTCATATTAGGTATACCTGTCTCCCAAATTTTGCATCATTTTGTTTTGTGCTGAGTTCTTTAAAGTCTTTCCGTTAAGATGGTATAGAAAACTCTGAAAGAACTTTTTGGCCAACCCAATAGATTCTTTCCTTTCTACTTTCATATTACTTTTACAATTGAGTAGTTGCTGATTTTTATTAGAGATTTGTCCCCAGGCCTCTAGATATTTCAAGATCACTACAAACATTATTANAAACTCTGAAAGAACTTTTTGGCCAACCCAATAGATTCTTTCCTTTCTACTTTCATATTACTTTTACAATTGAGTAGTTGCTGATTTTTATTAGAGATTTGTCCCCAGGCCTCTAGATATTTCAAGATCACTACAAACATTATTACATTAGTAAAATTATGAGCCGTGGAGAAAAGCTTTTATAAAATTGTTTTAGTGGTTCTGGTGAACTTATGTATTCTTTCTGCAATGACCTCACATATTCTAGCTTCTGAATAAAAGCTGCAAATCAACACTTTTATCTATTCATGAGTCTCGAATAAAATATCAATAGAAGTTTTCAATAGTTTAGTCTCCAATGGGAGAATTTTGTAAACACCAGGTGGGAAGGACACAGGTGATGTAAATATCTTCCACATTTTCAAATGTCAGTTGTTCTCAAGAGAGGATGCTTAAGTAAACATCATCTATAGTCTTAGCAGATGTTATCTATACATACCACTTTAACTGCAGCTTTCTAATATCTGTACGGTTAATAACAGTTCAGAGAAGATTGGAAGTGCTTTTGATTTGAATCAATGGTCATTTGAAAAATCGCTGTGCTAAATGATGTATGTTTATCTTTGGATCATCTCCCTTAAACAGATGGTATCTGTGGAATTGTTGTGACACTTCATTGTTTCTGGTGGTTGATGACTCATTGTAGGGAAATCCCAGTGTACACAATATGTGAAAATAAGACCGTTTGGCGTTCTTTGCTGCAGCTAATTGTCAAACAGTATTTCAACAGATGTGACAATTTTACCAAGATGCTGTCAAAATAAGAGCAACCCACTGACAAATCCAATCTGGCTCATGTTCAGCACTGTGGTATCATTCGGGTTTGTTTCCAGTATCAGGAGACTTTGTATTAATGTCATCTCTGATAACTTGATCATTTCAGATGGCACATTGTCAATTTTTTCGTCCTTCTGGATGGCTCACTTTGCAGTCACATGTAACACTTCCAGGTTTTTTTCCTTTCAACCTCCCCTAACCCACATAATTACCAAAGGAACAGTGTTTGTAACTGACCTTTTTAGACCTGTTTGGAAATAAAATGAGATCATTCCCCCAGGGACCTTCGGAGATCATGGGGAAAGAGGTTCCATTACAGAGGAACTCACTGTGTCTTTAGGAATTTCAAGTTTAGCTATGAATCTGTTAGACTGATATAACTGTGTGTAGTTAAAAAGGTAACTCCCATAATATTCAGAGTCACTGTATCTTTCACCAACATGGAAGGACTAGGCCTGAGAAAATGAGGTCAGCACACAGTGGTTTCATGCATTATTTTGTGTGTCAAAAAACACCCATAAAAGTAGTCTATCATCATCAATGACAACTGGCCAAGCATTGATGTTAAAATACTGGGTTCTCACTACAGTGNCTGTATCTTTCACCAACATGGAAGGACTAGGCCTGAGAAAATGAGGTCAGCACACAGTGGTTTCATGCATTATTTTGTGTGTCAAAAAACACCCATAAAAGTAGTCTATCATCATCAATGACAACTGGCCAAGCATTGATGTTAAAATACTGGGTTCTCACTACAGTGAGCTGACATGGCAGAATATTCAGACCCACTCTAAACAGCCCAGCACAATGTGTCATCCTCCCCAAGGGCTAATCAGAAACAGAGATTAAAAGAAAGGAAGAGATAACAATTGTGCAAAGTAAATCCTATTTTAAAGGGGGTAATGAGGCTCAGGTGTTATTTTATTTTCACAGCAGTAAAGCAACTACTATTGTGAATGGTAAAATACCTTAGCTGTATTTTCTCTGAATAACATGTTTTTATTTCTGATCAGTCTCCCAGAAATACCTATGGGACAAAGATGTAACTACTAAACTAAAAGGAAAACAATGAAAATTCTACTGTTTCCTCTTTTTCTGAAGCAGTGTTATACTCATGATGCATTATTCAGCTATTAGAAATTTTAAAAATAGCCTAAAGTTTTCTGCTCTGTTTAGGCTCAAGTAGTTCTCACTCTTTTTTACGGGCTTCTACATGGGACTAGAATATATTACAATGTGATATAGTTCAGAAAATACCTCACACTCAAAACCCTTATCAAAAGAAACAAATTGTAGTACCATTTCTGTTATATGGGGGGGAAAAAGAAAAATAAATAAAAAGAGAGAAACCACTCAAGATATGCGTTTATGTGCTTAATAATTAGGTCTTCCCTGGTGTCTCAGGCAGTAAAGTATCTGCCTGAAGTGCAGGAGACCTGGGTTCAATCCCTTGCTTGGGAACATCCCTTGGAGAGGGCAATGGCTACCCACTCAAGTATTCTTGCCTGGAGAATTCCATAGAAAGACGAGCTTGCTGTACAGAGGTAGTATATCAAAGTTTTGATTATGAATATATGGGAGAATGAGTAAGAGAGATCTCTAAAAGACTTCCATGGTGGCTCAGACAGTAAAGAATCCACCTGCCATGTGGGAGACCTGGGTTCGATCCCTGGGTTGGGAAGATCCCCTGGAGAAGGGAACGGCAACCTACTCCAGTATTCCAGGCTGGAGAATCCCATGGACAAAGGGTTGAGAAGAGTCACACACGACTGAGTAATTCACTCACACACACACACACACTGAAAGCTGTACTGTGTCCGTCTCCACCACATACACTTCTATATTGGAAATGGCTTGTGTTCTGTACAAATACATTCATGTTTGCTTAAGAAGACTGCAAATGCTGCGTGTCTCCTTAAATTTCCCATGCTTGAGCACACAGTAAAAGTTTATTAAATATGTGTGATTCCTGATGCAACAAGGAATCTTGATGCAATTGCTCTCTTCCACCTACCCCCAAGTGATGGACTATGAAAGATCTTTCTGGTGTTCTATCTGCATAGTGCCGATCACTGCATACAGCTAAAAAGATTTCTATCTAAGCATAATCAAGTAACACAGAGAAATATTTAAGGATTAGAGCAATCATGTTACAATATTAAATCAATTTAATTTTAGATAAATAATGAACATTATAAAGTGCATTCTAAATGCCTTACTCTCTTTACCAATCAGGATTCATTGGAAGCGCCCAGAACTTAGATATGAGTCCCTCTTAACACTAGGCATACTGTAACTCTTCAACAACTGTTGACAAACTGACAGAATTAGTTTTGGGAATCTAATAAGTAATCCTCTGGGTAATGACTGAGTAAAATTAACTGTTATTTCTTAAGCTCGTTCTAGAAATACTTGTGAATGTATGGTAAAAATTAAGTATTAGAGGTACTTATTTTAAGGTAAAATTTGGAAGTGAACTTGTTATTTTAAGTCCTTTGAACTCAGATCTTTCAAAAGAACTTAAGTATAAGCCTTAGGTTTGAGCCAGTGCATTTAGCAAAAGGACCATTAAAATAGAGGCTGTGAAAAATACCTATTTTCTATGTGTGGGACAGAGTGAGTTTTGGAAGTGTAGAGCAAAAAAAGAGAAAATACTGAGAAATATAAGAGCTTAATACATTTGTTTTTATTTTAAATAAAATTAAATATGAAGATCAAAGTTCTCTTAAATCATTCAAATTTCTATAGCCTATCCGAAGGCAATTCTACAATTCTATACAGTTATAATTTAATTAATTCTATGACAAGCAACTTGCTAACAAAACTAGTTTAAAAATAGTTTTTAATATTTACAAGGAAACTTACTTGCATTTTACTAGCTTTTTGTTTAACTGGATGTGTTTTTTAATGTAAAACAATTTTCAAAAAGTACTGTCTTACTTGTAGCAAAACCTTTTCTGAAAAAGCTCGTGGTTAGTTATGAACAGTCTCAAGTCAAAGACTTAGAGGAAAGTCATGTTTAATCCAATTAAAATGATCATACACATAAACAAAATTTCAAATCAGAAATCTTTATAGATTTTCTCAGACTGGCTTTAAAATACATAGAAGTGACCTCATCATAGCCTATTCTAATGAATAGGGATTATAGACATTTCATGAAAATTCATTTAATATTAAATATATAGATATAAATACATATGTTTATGTTATACATTTATAGACATGAAAAATTACAGTTTAGTGTGTGCTGTACTCTCATGAATTAGTATTTAACTATTTGGAATGATCTAGTAACTAGAAGGCTTGGGAAATTATTGATGCTTGAAATTGATATTTGATTTAATTTCCCCTGTTCCTCAGTATTTCTGGATCCTACAAAGATCTGGGCATCTTTTGTAAACCTCTTATTAGACAAAATTTGTTCCTTTGTGCTGTTCTTGATACTAGATATTCAGAAGATCCTCAGAAGCATAAAAAATAATCTGGTGCCAACTGAAGTTCCTCAGTTGTGTCCGACTCTGTATGACCTCATGGACTGTAGCCCGTCAGGCTCCTCTGTCCATGGAATTCTCCAGGCAAGAATACTGGAGTGGGTAGCCATTCCCTTCTCCAAGGGATCTTCCTGACCCAGGGATCGAACCTGAGTCTCCTGCACTGGAGGTGGATTCTTTACTTCTGAATCACCAGTGAAGTCCAAGGAGGTCTAAACTGAAACATAAAAGGCATTCGTTTCCTGGATCATATTGCTGAGCTGCAAACCCAGCCTCCTCACCTCTGCACCTCCTGTTCTCTCCTTCTTACTTCTTTTATTTAAGCTATCCCTGTACCTTCCTGTTACTTTTCTCTGTTTTGCCACTGAAAATCCTCTAGTTGTTAGAGTGAACATATTAATGCCTTTAAGCAATTAACAAACAAAGGACAGCCACATTCAGGATTTCATTTCTCACCGAGTATGATTATTATCTCCATTCTCCAGGGGAAGAAAAGGAGAGAAAAGTTAAGGGACTTAACTAAGGTCTATATGGTGAGCTGAACTGCACTTTGGAAGATATTTTGAAAAAAAAAAAAAAAGGTGGAAATCTTAAGGGGCCTCTTTTTATGTTTTGCTTTTTAATTTAAAAAAATTACCATGTGTAAAATAGACAGCTATTGGGAATCTGCTATAAAGCAGAAGAAACTCAGCTCTGTGCTCTGTGGTGACCTAGATGAGTGGGATGCAGGTGAATGGGTGGGAGGGAGGTCCAAAAGGGAGGGGATAGATGTATACATATAGCTGATTTATTTCATTGTACGGTGGAAACTAACACAGCATTGTAAAGCAACTATATGCCAATAAAAATCTTTATTGAGATATAATTGACATATACTATTGTGTAAATTTGTGTACAATGTGTTGATTTGTCTCATTTATATACTGCAATATGATTACAACCATAGTGTTAACATTTCCATCATGACCTGTAATTACCACTTGTGTGTGTGTGTGTGTGTGTGTGTGTGTGTGTGTGTGGTGAAAACATTTAAGATCTAGTTTCTTAGCAACTTTAAAATAGAAATACAGCATGGACTATTACTTAGTCATGAGAAAGAAGAAAATCCCACCATTGACCACAATAGGAATGGACCTTGAAGGCATTATGCTAAGTGAGATGTCAGGCAGAGAAAGACAAATGCTATATAATATCACTTATATGTGGAATTGAAAGGTCCTGTTTATATTCATTCTCTTCTTGGTCATTCTCCTGCAGTTTTTGTAGTTGTCCAGCCAGCCATTAAGTTGTGTCCAACTCTTTTCGACCCCATGGACTGCAGCGTACCAGGCTTCCCTGCCCTTCACTAATTCCCAGAGTTTGCTCAAACTCATGTCCATTGAGTTGGTGATGCTGTCTAACTATCTCATCCTCTTCTGCCCCTTTCCCTTTTGCCTACAGAGTATGTACCTAAACTAGGTCTCCAGGAATGAAACCAACTAGTGATTCTTCTCGAGGGCTCTTTTGTAGCCTACATACCCCCCTGATCCAGGTGCCATGCAGAAAAGTCCTAGTACAGTATCTCAGCTCTGCTTAAGGAATAAGTATGCACAGACACAGCCAAACCTGAGAAATGAAAATTGAAAAATAAGCTTTTATCATTGGAAGGTTTTATTTTGTTTTGTTTTTTCAAAAAAGGCAGAATATGGGGAGCAATAATCAAGAGTTTATCAAATGTGAGAAGTGTTTATACTGCTGTTTTTGAGACGGCCGGCCTCCTCTGGAATATAGTTATGCTGACTGCAGGCTGACACTTCCTTTTTGTCAGGATATTCTTCCAGCTCTGCTAGGACAGCCTTCCATACCCACTGTTGCTGCAGCTGGAAATCTAAAATTAAGTGAGTAATGAGGCACCCAGCAATATGATACTGTGTTCTATCAAGGAACCTCTAGTCACTCACGCTTCACACCTCATTAATTAGGTGCTAATTGCAAGAGCTACTTGAAAGTAGTTTCTGCCTTGCTCTGCGCCCTAACAACCTGATCTTCGTAAGAAACTCCCATCAACATCAAAGCCTCAGAGAAATAGGTCTAATATTTGCAATGTTGAGGTTACAGATTTTAGCCTCAAAGGAAAGTTGTCCAAAAGCTTGAGTTTTCCTAGCTGGGCTAATGTCCTCATTATGCATTCAACCTGCTTTCAAAAGGACAAAATACAACATGGCACAATTATCTGTCCTACCAGGACTTATATTTTGATAGTTGCCTATTAATCAGTTTTTCAGAGTAATAGTCATGTAATTTCAAAAAATAAAAAAGGAATGTTACTCAAAAGCTAATTAGATTTATCCTAAGACAAGTATTTTTAAAATGTTTTTGCAATTACAGTAATACAGTATTCTACACTTGGGGTCAGTTTCATGAGGATATTTGACTTTAATACATCAACTGATTCTGCTGATTTAGTTCAAACACAAATTAGTTCACTTCCTTAAAGCTGAAGCACTAACGTTTTGACTTTATATGTCTCAGATACGGCTGAACATATTTATAAAAATTTTGTGAAAGAAAATTAGAATAAGTAGTTCACCTGTGAATAAGTTATTGACAAAAATACTAGCGAATAAGAGATTTGAGAAACTAAAATATGAGATGTAAACTTAGCAAATTTCTTTTACTGAGCTAAAATAGTTTATTTTCTATGGAAAACCACAGTCTAAACTCAANAGTAGTTCACCTGTGAATAAGTTATTGACAAAAATACTAGCGAATAAGAGATTTGAGAAACTAAAATATGAGATGTAAACTTAGCAAATTTCTTTTACTGAGCTAAAATAGTTTATTTTCTATGGAAAACCACAGTCTAAACTCAAATTACCAAGAAAATTTTGAGATATAACTTGTTTGGAATATAGGGCTTAACAGTAAGTCATCTCTTGTTACATTATGTACCAAATTATTGCATGCCACTAAAAGAGTTCATAACTCATATTTAAAATTTTGTGCTTGGAGCAAAAGGTAGATCTTCTATCCTCATGATAAAAATCCATTGAAAGCACATTTATTGACCAAAAATCAATATGACCCTCCTGATTTGTCTTTTCCCTTAAGGAGAGTGCAGTTTAGGATAGATGATGGTTACAACCTGGAAAAAAAANAGATCTTCTATCCTCATGATAAAAATCCATTGAAAGCACATTTATTGACCAAAAATCAATATGACCCTCCTGATTTGTCTTTTCCCTTAAGGAGAGTGCAGTTTAGGATAGATGATGGTTACAACCTGGAAAAAAAAGAAGACATTCAGCTTAGAGTGGCTTCTGTCTTTTTCTAGGAGAGTTCCTGGTGACTCGGTTGGTAAAGAACCTGACTGCAATGCAGTAGACCCAGATTCGATCCCTGGGTCAGGAATATCCTCTAGAGAAGGAAATGGCAATCCACTCCAGTATTCTTTCCTGGAGAATCCTATGGACACAGGACAGAGGGAGCCTGGAAGTAGTCCACGAGGTCCCGAGTCTGACAGGACTGAGTGCCTGAATCACACAGGAAAGCTTAGACATAAACCTTTTGGGACTTTGGTGACAGGCTTATGAAAAAGAAAAGCTGGAAGCAAGAGGGCCAAAGTGAGAAGAACCCATTACACTATGGAGATTCTCCCTCCACTCACCTCGGGGAATGATCACCAGCCCCAGTTACTGTGTCCCAAGGTTCTTCATCTTTGATTTTGATACGTAAGATGCCATGATACAGTAACCCTCACACTGGACAAGAGGAATATCCAGCATCAGGGCAGTGACAGGACTGGGGAGCCCATAGTGGTTGGATGGCTCTGGTGAGGGGGACAGACCCTTCTCATGAGGCAGAGAAGGCTGATAAAATCAGACAAGGTGTTTGGGCTCCAGCCAAGACTGCAGAACTGGTGTCGCAGCCTACAGTGAAGACACAGAGGCCAGGTTCAGTCATACTAATTAGGCAGATGAAGCCTGGCAGGCAGTAAAATGGTAAACCTTCCCCAAGCACATGCTTCCCTCTGAATTGGCAAGATTTATTGCTGCTCACTGTCTAATGACTGAGGGGCTTGCTAGAACTGGTTTATTTGCTTAGGGCAAAGCTGGTGGATCGAAGATCTTCAGTGACATCCACTGAGCAAGCCTAAAAAGAAGACTGGGGATTGATAACCTCTGCATATATGGATTTTTAATTTGGGATTATTTAGTTTTATCCCAAGGAGACCATGAAAGTCCCTAGAAAGCTTTTTAAATAGAAAGGATATTCTGTCAGACATTCGGGAGAGGAAATCAGTCATTTCTTGAGATGTTTTCCGTCCTAATGTCGTGCTTTCAAATTTTCCACAGATGGCATTTTCCATCACTTTATTTTGAAATGTGCAAACTTTCATGAGATAATGTCTCTAAGAGCATAATCCCAGGGTAGAGACTTCCTGTTCTTTCACCTTCTTTTTGAACATACTGAAGACACCTGCTAAAAAATATATAGAAATAAATTTTTAAAAGGCTGTGTCCTACAATTACATGATCGCCTATTTTTGCCTTCCACATTAGAGCATGCTATTGGAAAACTTCTGAAGAGCCAGGAAAAAAAAAAAAAAAAGGATAATCTCACTCCAGTGAGATGCAAATTCCAGGTGCTTGGCTGGATTCATTCACCAGCAAAATGGCCCTTCTACAGAAGCCTTGCAAATTTTTATCTCACCAAAATGACAGATTTCTGTAGGTCATGGAACACTATGTCTCTCTCTCTCTCTCACAGTCACAACTCATTAGAGTTAAATCCACAAATGTCAGGATTCTACTGCACTAATTCCATTAAGATATTTGTTCTGCAAATAGGATAAACTCTTCCTGAGGGACAACAGGATTAGAATTTTAGCTGGAATAACCACCTGCCTCTTGATGTAGTTAGCTGAGCCCCAGAGAATAGCGTGGTTTCCATTTACCTATGATTTTCTTTAAAAATGACAATGTATTTTTATTCTGATTTGTTCTATGGTGAAATGGCAAAGCATAGCCACTGCAGCATAAAATGCTTAAAACTAATACATATATTTCTAAGTTTTACAAAAATGGTAACATCTCTAAAGATTTGAGTGCCTTTCTCATTAATACTCACCTTATTTTAAGTCAGTTTCTTCACAACAGACATACAGCATCGACTTCAGAGAGAACTGTCCCATCCAGAATTATGTATGTATATAACTGAAAAGGAGGTTGTAGGGTTTTTAGAAGGGATGTTCAGTTCAGTTCAGTTCAGTTGCTCAGTCGTGTCCGACTCTTGCGACCCCATGAACCACAGCACGTCAGGCCTCTCTGTCCATCACCAACTCCCGGAGTTCACTCAGACTCACGTTCATTGAGTCCGTGATGCCATCCAGTCATCTCATCCTCTGTTGTCCCCTTCTCCTCCTGCCCCCAGTCCCTCCCAGCATCAGAGTCTTTTCCAATGAGTCAACTCTTCGCATGAGGTGGCCAAAGTACTGGAGTTTCAGCTTTAGCATCATTCCTTCCAAAGATAATCCCAGGGCTGATCTCCTTTGGGATGGACTGGTTGGATCTCCTTGCAGTCCAAGGGACTCTCAAGAGTCTTCTCCAACACCACACTTCAAAAGCATCAATTCTTCGGTGCTCAGCCTTCTTCACAGTCCAACTCTCACATCCATACATGACCACAGGAAAAAGAGTAGCCGTTACTAGATGGACCTTAGTCGGCAAAGTAATGTCTCTGCTTTTGAGTATGCTATCTAGGTTGGTCATAACTTTTCTTCCAAGGAGTAAGCGTCTTTTAATTTCATGGCTGCAATCACCATCTGCAGTGATTTTGGAGCCCAAAAAAATAAAGTCTGACACTGTTTCCACTGTTTCCCCATCTATTTCCCATGAAGTGATGGGACAGGATGCCATGAGCTTTGTTCTCTGAATGTTGAGCTTTAAGCCAACTTTTTCACTCTCCACTTTCCCTTACAACAAGAGGCTTTTTAGTTCCTCTTCACTTTCTGCCATAAGGGTTGGATGCATGACCCCAAAAGAAGAAAATGAAGCTCACAGTCCTCTCTGCTTTTCCACTCAGGCATGATTAGGGCAGTTCTTCCAGCTCCCTTGTAATCCTTTTATATGTCTGAGTTAGATACACCACTTGGCTTCAGAGCATCCTGACTTCAGAATTAGAGTAGTTTTCCTCTAATTGCCTGAACATCATCTTCTCCTTTAACTCCTTGGCTGCTCCTGGTTTCCCAAGAGAAGTTTAACTTTCCCAAGTGTCTCCTTTTGACAGCCCCTCCCACACCACAATTTCTCAGTTTCCACATGGACAGAAGTCAGACAACAGCACGATGCCTTGAGAATTCGTGAATCCCCAGTTGTTTGTTTCATTAACAATTAGCCTCAGGTCTTTCTTTCCGTGATTAAAAAGTAATACCCATTTATTACCTGCCACAAAGAACCCAAATAGAGAGAAAAGGTCAAAACAGTATGATAACCATTGACTGTTAAGCAGAAATATGACTTTTAGAAAATATTTTCTTTCATACAGCTATAATATTATGTATGCATAGAACAATGAATTTATTATATAATTACACATATTGAAGCTAAAAAGGTAGATTATACTTTATGTCTCAAAACTTAATAACTGTTTCAAACAGATTAAAAACTGGCCAGGTGGCAGTGTAAAGTGGTGTATACTTGGTATGAAGTTGGACTGGTTTTAGTGGGAAAGATAGTCACCCTCCTGCAGCTAATAAAATGTTTGATGTTTGATTCTTGAATGCAAGTACATCTTGATTTGGTGATATATACCTTTCTTTTCAAAGGAGGTCTACATCTGAATAGGAGGCATACAAAGTTTTCTCTTTAATCCATTCACTTACATTTTTGTGATATCCTATTCTGAATAAGAATTGATTCATTATTGGTCATTTGCTATATTCTAAGCAATTTTGAAGGAGGCTGAGCACCAAAGAATTGATACTTTTGAACTGTGGTGTTGGAGAANTTAGTACCTCTTCACTTTCTGCCATAAGGGTGGTGTCATCTGCATATCTGAGGTTATTGATATTTCTCCTAGAACACCCTTTTTCCTTTCCTTCCATCCTCTCCTTTTTATTGGCTGGCATGACTCCTGGCAATATTTTACATTTCATTTTAAATGTCACTCATTCAGTTCTTTCTGGACATCAATCCTGACTTATATCAGTATGTTATTAATTCTTAAAGAGCCTTGGATATTTCCACCATTGCCATTTTCACATTTACAGTTATGGGGCTATTTGTCTGAATATTTTACCAATGTCTATCCTTAATGTTAGACTCTAAACTCCAATAGAATATATTCATATTAATTATCTTTTAGCCTCCATTGGAAAATACCTATTATATATCTCTAGCTCTTTGATGTGTTCCTGCTTAGTTATAGCCACTAATTCAATGAACAATGTAGACAATGATGGTGATAATAATAAAAATATCATTATTTATAGTCTTGATTCTTATGTATTTATTGTAAAGGCTTAAATCTGTAGTTTAATTATAATTAAAGCCTCAAAATGCTTCCCAGGTGACACTAATGGTAAAGAACCCACCTGCCAGTGCCAGAGACAGTAAGAGACNTCCCATGGACAGAGGAGCCTGATAGGCTGCAGTCCATGAGGTCGCTGAGAGTCGGACTCGACTGAGCGACTTCACTTTCACTTTTCAGTTTCATGCATTGGAGAAGGAAATGGCAACCCACTCCAGTGTTCTTGCCTAGAGAATCCCAGGGACGGGGGAGCCTGGTGGGAGGCCATCTATGGGGTCGCACAGAGTCAGACACGACTGAAGCGACTTAGCAGTAGCAGCATGAGTATATGCTAAGGATCAAAAGCAGTGCCTAGTAAAGACTTAGACCTATGAGAAAGTTTTATCAGACTTTGGAAGATCTCTAATTTTATGTTATCATAAATAGCTATTGACCCAGAACACAGCTGAATGAGCTGTAAATTGCCACTGTAGTCAAACAAACATACATATTTCACTCTTTCATTCAAGCAAACTTTATTGATCAGGTACCATTTTCCAGGTTCTCTTATATGTCATAATAAGCCTCTTTATCATATCCCTAATAAAAATGATTTGTCACTGTTGAGATTAAAATTTTCAACTGCAATTATTTTATAAAGTTAATTCTTCAAGTAAACGATACTTCAAATATCTGGCAAAGATTCTAGGAAAAAATGAGTCTTGAAAATGTAAAAGTGATTTTAAATCTGACTAGTCCTATGAAAATATTCTTTCCACAGGGATTTCCCGGTATTCAAGTTCCTGTTTGATCATTCATTGGAAGAGTGTCACTTTCCTGCATGTAGGGGCAAAAAGCAGTGGAGTAAAATTTCCATGTTCAACATTGTTTCTTCACAACCAAAATGCTTTGGAGCTTAAATATTCAGCAGTTCCTCTTTACTCTTCTTGATCTCTGTTGGAAAGCCTTGTTGAGATAAAGGAGTCAATAGTAGTACATTTTTTCCCCATTATTATTATTATTTTGCATTTGGAGAGAAGTTATTTATAAAATTTGCAAAGATCTGACCAGATCTCAAGAGGTACAATGTTTAAGAATGAATAAAATGACCTCAGAGTGGATGAACCCCTCTCATCCACAATGGGTCCAACCCTCCTCCTGTCTCTCATCCTGCCCCTTTTCCAAGCCCCTCCCATTTGGCAGAACAGTCTTCCTGAGTCTTGGATTGCTTCTTGATTGTCTTTCGAGGGTCCCCATCCCTTCCATTTCTCTGTTGCTTACTGATTCTAAAATCTAACTTGGGTTCGGATCNCTCTCATCCTGCCCCTTTTCCAAGCCCCTCCCATTTGGCAGAACAGTCTTCCTGAGTCTTGGATTGCTTCTTGATTGTCTTTCGAGGGTCCCCATCCCTTCCATTTCTCTGTTGCTTACTGATTCTAAAATCTAACTTGGGTTCGGATCCCTGAGTTCCTGTCAGAAACACTGAATCAGAAACATCTGTATGGAGGGCTTGAGAACTGTTATTTGTTACAAGTTTTCTAGGTGATTCTAACACAGTCTGAAGACTGGCATTTGGAAAGTCTTGCTCTATGCTCAGGTTCTATGAAGCTTCCCACCCACTTTCATCCTCTGGTCCCCGCATGACCTGGGTTCTGCCTCCCTCCATCTCATCTATTGCTATTTCCAGCCCCTTTGCATGCCACATGCCAGCCTTAGTAATGGCAAATGACATTTAGCAAGTGTCCTTTTGTGATAGGCCTTCTACTATATAAAAGTACTAAATCAATTAATAAATTCAATGCATAACATTAAATGATACATGTGTTGTTGTTCAGTCGCAAAGTGGTGAGCAACTCTTCGTGATCCCATGGACTGCAGCATGCCAGGCTTCCCTGACCTCTACTATCTCCTGGGGTTTGCTTAAATCTGTGTCCATTGAGTGGGTGATGCTATCTAACCATCTTATCCTTTGCTGCCCTCTTCTTTCGCCTTTAGTCTTTTCCATAATCAGGATCTTTTCCGATGAGTCAGCTCTTTGCATCAGGTGGCCAAAGTATTGGAGCTTCAGCTTCAGCATCAGTCCTTACAATGAATATTCAGGGTTGACTTCCCTTAGGATTGCCCAGTTTGATCTCTTTGCAGTCCAAGGGACTTTCAAGAATCCCTTAAATATCATTATATATATATGTATGTATATGTGTGTGTGTGTATATATATATATATATATAAAATGTTAAAACCATGTCTGACACATAGAAAGCATATAATTAATGTTAATGAATCATATCTATAATTAAATATCATAGATCATGCCATGCACTTTTTTTTCAGATTTATTAAGATACAGTTGACATATGTTGCGTTGGCCAAAAAGTTTTTTTGAGTTTTTCCATAACATCTTACAGAGAAACTTGAACAAACATTTTGGCCAGCCCAATACCATTGTATAAGTTAAGGTATATAACATGATGGTTTGCTATACATGTATGCTGTGAAATGAGTACCAATAAGCTTAGTTATCACACTGACCACCTCATATAATTACTATTTGTGTGTGTGATGAGAATCTTTAAGATTTACTGTCTTAGCAACTTTCAAGTCTATGTTAATACAATATTGTCAGTATTGTGAATTATTGTTGCTTTTCTGTACCTTAGATCCCCAGGACTTATTCATCTTTTAACTGGAAGTCTGTACCCTTTGACCACATTCCTCGTTTCTCCCATCCCCTAGTCCCCAACAGCCATCAGTGTACTCTCTGTTTCTATGAGTTCATCCTTTTTAGATTCCACAAAGAATTCAGATCATACAGCATCTGTCTTTCCCTGACTTATCTCACTTAGAATAATGCTCTCAAGATTTGCTCATGTTGTCACAAATGGCAGGACTTCCTTTTTTTTTTAACTGAATAGTATTTTATCGTGTATATGTATATATCACACTTTATTCTTTCATCCATTGATAGGTACTTAGGCTGTTTTCATTATCACTTGGCTGTTGTGAATAATGCTGGAGTGAACCTCGGAGATGCAGCTATCTCCTTGAAATAATGATTTCGTTTCCTTCAGATATATGCCCCAAAGTAGGATTGGTAGACCATTTGATAATTCTTTTTTTTTTTTGACAGACTTTTTGATAATTCTATTTTCTATTTTTTGACAAATCTCCATACTGTTTTCAGTAGTGGCAGTATCACTTTACATTCCTACCACAGTGCCCTAAGTTGTTGGGTACTGTGGTAGGAATGTAACCACATCCTTGCCAGCTCTTGTTATCTCTTGCCTTTTTTATCATGACATCCATTTGTGTTGTCCTATCTAGTCTTAACCAGCTAAACTAGACATAGAAGACTCAGAGTTACTAGGAAACAACTTGGGCAAACATCTTATTCTTTAAAAAAAAAAAAAATCGGTATGACATGTATTCGTTTATTGTTATAGCAACCCTGTGATGTAGATACCATTATTTTTCCCCTTTGACAGAATAGGAAGCAGAGGTCCTATTCACAGAAATAGAAAACAGTAACCCAACTATGAACATTTGTAATTCTTTGAATATGCCATGATTTCTAACTTGGTGAATAAGGTGAAAAAATTCATGTGCTATATTCTCCAACCCTAACTCCCTGACAATTACTTTCCAATGTAGTACCATTTCACACTTCACTGTTGCCATTGCCTGTTTTACCTGGTGCTTTTGCCAACTAGATGTTAAATTTCTTGAGAGCAGAGATTGTGTTTTATTGAAAAATGCATGGACAAGACCTCTACTAAGTGTGATATAGGGCTATTTAAAGAAACAAAATATAAGCATGTCTCATTTTATCATGCTTCACTTTATTGTGCTTGGTGGATATTGCATTTCTTAAAAACTGAAAGTTGGTGGAAACTCTGAGTCAAGCAAATCTATCACTGCCATTTTCCCAAGGGCATTTGCTCACTGCATGTCTGTCACATTTTAGTAATTTTTGCCATACTTCAAAATTTGTCATCATTATTATATTTATTTTGATAATTTGTAATCCGTGCTCTTTAGGTGCTCTTAATGTGATTGTTTGGGGTGCCGCAAACTACACCCATAATGATAAATATGTGTGTTCTGCCCGCTCCACCAACCAACCATTTCCTCATCACTCTCCTTGTCTTGAGTCTCCCTAATCCCTGATACAAAACAATATTGGAATTAGGTCAGTTAATAATCCTACAACAGTCTCTAGGTGTTCAAGTGAGAGGTAGAATCACACACCTCTCACTTTAAATCAAAAGCTAGAAGTGATTAAGCTTAGTTGAGGAAAGCACGTGGAAGACCTAAGCTAGACGTCTTGCATCAGTTAGCCAAGTCATGGATGCAAACAAAAGATCTTAGAAAGAAATTAAAAGTGTTTCTCCAGTGAACACAAGAGTGATAAGATAACGAAACAGCATTATTGCTGATGTGCAGGAAATTTGAATGGTCTGGATAGAAGATCAAACCAGCCACAACATTCCCTTAAGCCAAAGCTTAATCCAAAGTAAGCCCCTAACTCTCTTTAGGTCTGTGAAGGCTGAGAAAAGTGAGGAAGATACAGAAGAAAAGTTTGAAGCTGAAAGAGGTTGATTCTTGACATTTAAGGAAAAAAGTCACCCCCATAATATAAAAGTGCAAAGTGAAGCAGCAGGTGCTGATGTAGAAGCTGCAACAAGTTATCCAGAAGACCTAGCCAAGATAACTAATGAGAGTGGCCACACTAAGCAACAGATTTTTGATGTTGATGAGACATTGGAAGAATGTATTGGAAGAAGATCCTAAATAGGGCTTCATAGCTAGAGAAGAGAAGTCAATACCTGGCTTCAAAGCTTCAAAGGACAGGCTGACTCTCTTTTTAGGGGCTAAGGAAGCTGATGATTTTAAGTTGGATCTAGTGCTCACTTTTTTTTTTTTTTAATCCAAAAGCTGTTAAGAATTATGTTAAATCTACTCTGTCTGTGCTCTGTAAATGGAACAACAAAGCCTGGATGACAGCACGTTGGTTCACAACATGGTTTACTGAAAACTTTAAGCCCAGTGTTGAGACCTACTGCTGAAGAGAAAAGATTATTTTCAAAATATTACTGCTCATTGACAGTCTGCATCTGGTCACCCCAGAGCTCTGATGGANAAAGCCTGGATGACAGCACGTTGGTTCACAACATGGTTTACTGAAAACTTTAAGCCCAGTGTTGAGACCTACTGCTGAAGAGAAAAGATTATTTTCAAAATATTACTGCTCATTGACAGTCTGCATCTGGTCACCCAAGAGCTGTGATGGAGTTGTACAAGGGGACTTATCTTGTTTTCATGCCTGCAAATACATTTGTGGGCTATATTCTGTAGCCCATAGATTAAGGAGTCATTTTGACTTACAAGTCTCATTATTTAAGAAACACACTTCATAAGCCTTTAACTGCCAGACAGTGATTCCTCTAATAGATCTGGACAAAGTCAATTAAAAACATTCTTAAAAGGATTCACCATTTGAGATGCCATTAAAAACATTCTTGATTCATGGAAGGAGGCGAAAATAGCAACATTATCAGGACTTCAGAAGNTGGGGGGTTGTTTTGTTTTTGTTTTTTTGGCAGTGTATGGCCCTGAGAAAATTCTGTCCCTTGCTACTCCCACATTGCAGTCCCAGCCTATGAGACAGTCAGTTGCAGATGGTGCCTGTCCCTGATATTTCATGTCTTACATATGTCCGTTCACACTCAGAAGGCCCACAGCTGTAGCTATTGTACCAGAAAAACCGGTAAATGCTTCCAAATGGAAGACCTTTTAAGCAGCTTCCATCAAAGGAAGCAAACCAGCTTGGCATTTACTGACTTTTCTTGACTGTTGTGCAAGCCAAACAAGTTCAGTATTAAAGCCTCTTTTGGTCTTCCAGGATCCACAGCTGAGGACTGTGCACTCGGGTTGCTTTTATGGGACCACATGCTGCTTGAACAGACATTGAGTCCTTGAAGTGGTGGATCTTAGGAAAACTATAAGAGATTCCCAGGTCACAGATAGATCTAGTGCTGAAAATAGCCCCTATAGACAGGACAGAATCTGAAATATTCCATTAACAACCTGTAGGAAAGGGTTATGAAAGATCTTGGTTATGAAAGATGAAAATATTTTACCACCAAAGAAGAGAAAGGAGAAAATTGCTTTTCATGATTGCTATTTCAATTTTGATATATTTTTCATGTCATATCAGTACGATAAATGTGTCCTTTAATCTCATCGGAGAAGTATTGTATCTTATATACTAAATGTTCCTTTTTCACTCAGTTGGCCCTATAGAGAACCTCCGTATCCTTTATGTCAAGATAATCAAGATTCTGCTAAACAACATCTTTTGTCTTTCTATAACCAGAACTCAACTACTGTCTTCTGGTACCCTCTTCTACGAATATGTTTGTCAGTAGCAGCTGCCCTGCTTGAATAACCACACATAAGCAGTAGATAAAAATCCTATATCCTGATAGGCTGACATGATCTAGCAAATTATANGGTTTCTTGAGATGGAATCTACTCTTGGTGAAGATGCTGTAATGATTGTTGAAATGACGAGAAAGGACTTAGAGCACTACAAAAAAATTATTTGATAAAGCAGCAGCAGGGTCTGAGGCAATTGAAGGATTGCCTTCAACTTTGAAGGAAATTCTATTGTAGGTAAAATGCTATCAAACTGCATTGTATGCTTCAGAAAAATCACGTATGAAAAGAAGTCAATCAGTGGGGCAGATATCATTGTTGTCAAACTTTAAGAAATTGCCACAGCCACCCTGAACCTTCAGCAACCACCATCCTCATCCATCTGCAGCCGGGAACACTGAAGCGAGACCCTCGACCAGCAAAATGATTACAACTTGCTGAAGGGTCAAATGATGCTTAGCATTTTCTAGCACAAAGTAATTTTAAATGAAAGGTATGTACATTGTTCTTTTAGACATGTTAATGCACACTTAGTAGATTACAGTTAGTATAACCATAACTTTTTCACGCACCGAGAAACCAAAGAAATTGTGTGACCCACTTTATTGCAATTCACTTTATTGTGGTGGTCTGGAACCTGTAATATCTTTGATGTATGCCTGTCCTCTGATAGCTGCCACCCACCTAATGGTAATTAGTGGAATCTTAGGCTTAGAACCTGAGGAAGAATTAATCTCTTTAGCAAGAATAGCAAAAGAGGTTCATTTCTCCATGCAGTCAATTCTATCCTTTTGGAAATGGCTTCCCAGGTAGCTCAAGTGGTAAAGAATCCTCCTGCTAGTGCAGGAGACCCAGGATATGCTGGATCCATCTCTGGGTGGGGAAGATCCCCTGGAGTAGGAAATGGCAACCCACTCCAGTGTTCTTGCCTAGAGAATTCCATGGACAGAGGAGCCTGGTAGGCTATAGTCCAAAGGGTCACAGAGAGTCAGACATAACTGAGCACGCACACAGGTGGTGGCTTTCTAGAACACAGTGTTGAGGATTCTGAGATTAAGTCTGGCTTGGAGCCAAAGAACCGTCACCCACATTACCTGTGGTCTCGGGAGAGAGTGTGGGGATATGTATGCACTGCTTTTGCCTTTCTTCTGTGGTCAGACTTTGAAAATCAGTAAGAACAGTTGACTGGCTTTTAAATGGCTTTAGACAGAGTGACAAAGTGGTGCCCATTAGATTGAATGATTGATCTTTCTTTAGGCTATTTTTATGAGGAAGTGGTTGAATCAGAATAAAGATTACAACATTTTTTGTTGAGTTTTCGCATATGTTTGGTGCCATTCCTAAGTGACATGCAATTTGAAGAATGTTAAATACAAAGGGTCAGTTTTCCACACAACTGATCTTTAAATATTTCCTCTGTTTACTATGTATAAGCAAATGATGCAGAGGAAAATGGTATAAGCAAATGTGAACTACAGCTTTGAAAGACGCACTCAAGTGCACACATGTGAACACACATAGGAAATGACCATTTTTCATCTCATGAAATTGTACATGTTCATCTTCAAACATCACAGAAAATGTTTTTGATACTGTCACAGATAAAATATAATAAGTGTCCTATTGCCCACTGAATTCTAGAGCCATTTTATTAATTAAGGATAAATTTGAATTATGTTATTTAGGATCAAAGCGAAATGCCTAACCTAATGATACTGAAAAAGTAATAATGTCAGCCTCTTTATAGAATTTATTTTCCTCTTAGCGCTTATCTTCCATAAACCATGATATTTGATATTTCCATAGGAGCAAAGGAATGAAGGTGCTATTTTTTGATGCAACATTGTGACTTGCAAGATTTGCATGTGCGTGAATTAAACCATGCCCTTACAAACACATCTAGGACAATAGTTCATAAGGATAAAATGTAGAGATGGGAGGGAAACATAGGATTTGGAGTTTTGTGTAATGCCAGAGTAGGCAGTCTTTACACATCTTTCCTAAGTGGAGACGTGGCCTTTATTGCCAATATCTTGTTACTGTAGGAACTGTAAATATATGACAACTCAATACTTTGTTGATGTTTTAAAAGCTCATTGCTTCATTGATTTTCTTTCTTCCTTAGTAAAATCAGAATGGACACAGTAAGACAGAAAGTTGAGGACATTAATATGAACATCTCAGCTAAGTGTTCCTGAAAACTCAGTGTAGTACAGCAGGACCTTCCAGATCATGTATTGCATTGTTTTACTCTTATAAAGAACTACATAATGAAATTATTATTATAACATGTTTTTATCTTAATCTCCCAGTTAATTTAGGAAATATTACTTAGGAAAAAGAAATACCTACATCCCATATATCACATTTTTCTACTGTTCTCTCTAGAAAAAGTAACTATGGCAATACAGATTTTATCTCATATCAGGTCATGATACTTTATCACCTAATCTTTTTGTTTAATTAAACTATGGTTGATTTACAATATTGTGTTAGTTTCACGTGTAAAGCTTCAGGTTCTTTTCCATCATAGCTTATTACAAGATATTGAATATAGTTCCATGTGCTATGAAGTAAATCCTTGTTGTTTATCCCCTGTATCTTTAACCATTAATAAAATACTATGCCAGGGTTTTTTCTTCCACACTATATGCCTTCCATTTGCAACTAGACATTCAATAGAAATTATTTTATAAATTTTTAAAGTTTTTTTCCAATTGTGTATCAACAATTTTACCCTCATTTTGAATCCCAAGTACATTTTAATTTCTACTTACACTTAATTTATAAGACACCCCACAAAATATCTTCATGTAATTCTACAGTGATAGATTTTAAGGAATGCTTCCAAGGGCATAATGTAACTGCGAAGGTATCAAACTGTATATATCAGAGCGTTTTTCAGTATGGTGGAAGTGGTAGAATAAAAGAAGAGGTCATGGCTGAAGCATACTTTTGAGTTCTATCACTTGAGATTGCTTGAATAAATCACCATTATACATCACTTATGGGATAATGGATACCTTGGTCTGTATAGTGATATAACATCAGTCTATCAACATTAAGCTTTAGAATTGACATGTATTTTAATTTCATAAATCTGAATATTAAAAATATATGTATTTTCTCTAGAAAATACAGGCGACCTAGAGCTAGTTTTGTGCTTTTCCCTGTAACTATGTATATATGTGTGGTATACAGACAAACAGATAGATACATAAGTATATTTATGAGTGCAGTCGCTCAGTCGTGTCCGACTCTGCGATCCCATGGACTGTACCGGGTTCCTCTGTCCGTGGGATTCTCCAGGCAAGAGTACTGGAGTGGGTTGCCATTCTCCAGGAAGTATATTTATGCAGTATATGTAGACACATCTGTAGGGTATTTAAACATACATTCCACACATATATACTTATATAAGTTGTATAATAATTTATATTATATAGTATATGTATATACATTTATAGTTTATATGTATGTGCATATACCTACATGTGTATTTTTAAATTTTAAATTTTTGGTTGTTATAGATCGTGTATTAGATCAATAAACTTCATTTTGTAAGTTTTGTTCTGATATAGCGTGTATTTAAGGTTAACATTAATTATTAAAGCTAGAATCCACTATGCAACCATATAAAGTGTGAGGGAATCTGCTTTTTCAGTGAAATAGAAGGACTCTTTTTTTCCCTTCACTTGAAGCTTTTCTGATTAGATCAATTTAATTATCTACTTTTTCTCTAAAGGTCATGTTTTTATAAATGTTTTCTCTAGCTTTATTGAGGTATACTTGGCAAAATCATAAATATTTACAATATAAAATGTGATGATTTGATAAACACTTTATGTATATTTCAAAAATTGTATAGAATATGTTATCTTGTGCTATCCCCATCAAAGCAATTAGGGAGAGGAGTATGTTTGCCTATTTAACAGCCTAGCAGAGAATATTATTCTTGCCTTTATTTTTAACCTGTGGTTGCACTCAAGGTTAATTCAAGGTATCAGGAAAGTGTGACTGTGACAAGATTTAGTGATCACAGGGGCAATTAATGCAAGATCAGCCGCCTGGATATCGATTCTCATATCATGGCATCTTGGCAAAATGAAGTCATCATTTCATCAGACTTTTAGTTATACTAATAAATGATTCTCAGAGTAGACTGTCCTTAGCTTTGATGTTGGCAGTTCTATCATCGCTTGTGAACTTAAAAGGATAATGAGTAAGAAATTTAGGGAAGTGGTAGAATCATCATAGGTACATAAGAAAAGCATATGTGCTAAGCTTCTCTTGCTATGCAAGGAAGACAGAGAGTTTCTCTCTAAACCTGTTAGTTCTTAGAAATCCTTGGTGATCTTTATACAAAATTCTCACAAAGATTATCATATCTGATTTTTTTCCGATGGAAACAACTAAGCGAAATTAACCTTGGTTTTGGAACAATGTTAGTAAGATTTTGGAGCCTAGAGATGGTTGTATATTAAATTCCTTCCTTCCCTATAGTCTTCAATTGCTGAGTCTGAGAGCTAATAATGAAATTTTTCTTACCTGTATTATGTCATAGAAGACAAATAATACATATCTGTATAAGCTACTTTTGCTTATGCAAATCAGTGTATTTGGATATGATTCTTTCTTTCAAATCCATTTTTAAAGAAATTTAAGAAATTCCAATTCATGAAAATTCTTACTGTTTTCAAAATAATTTATTTTCTTCCCAGTTAATTTTAAAAATAAATGCGTCTCCTCTCCTGAAATTTCTATTTCTGATTTAGTTTGCACCTAAAACACTACCATTGTGCTTTGTGTGAATTAGTTCTATGGGAATTAAGTTGGATATGTATTTTTTTTGGCGAATCCATTCTGTTTTTATTTTTTAAATACAATGTAGCTATTATTTTATTATTTATATTTTAAAAAGCAATTGTTATTGGCCAAAATTGCCATCACTTTTAAAGAGGACACTGTACTTGAGAATATTTATTTTATTCTAAAATATGGAGTACATCCAAAGTAGATAAACTACCTTATGTTGTTTCCCAGATATAAAATGTTTATGTTCGTTTCTTCATTTTATTTAAAAGACCACAGTGATCTAGCATAGTGAAGGCAAAACATTTGTATTTGCAAGGTATCAAGAAAAATAAAGAAGGCTTTTGTTTCAAAAATGCTTCTAAAAGACATTATTTTTCAAATTAATAAAGATAAACTGTAAGTGTTTCAAAAAATAATTTCAAAGTCACACTTCTGCTTTTCTGTTTAAAGCGTTGGGATCTTCCCTGGTGGTCCAGTGTCTGGGACTCCAGTGAAGGTGGTCCAGTGTCTGGGACTCCAGTGAAGGTGGCCCAGGTTCGATAAGAGGATGCATGCCACAGCTAGAAGATCCTGCATGCTGCAACTGAAACCCAGCACAGTCCACCCACACAAAAAAGAGAACGTTTTAAAATTTCCTTTTAAGTAAGCGCATAACCCTAATATATCCCAGGTAACTCTTTCTTGGTGAAGTTTATGCCAGTGTGAAAACCTCTTGCCCTGGAAATTTAAATGCAAGTACAGAAATATTTTACCTTAAAAAAACTATACTATTGTCTCACAAGTCATTTTTATCTTTAGTTAATTTGCTATTTCTAAACATTATTAGTCCTTTGGAAATGGCTGTGACNCCTCTTGCCCTGGAAATTTAAATGCAAGTACAGAAATATTTTACCTTAAAAAAACTATACTATTGTCTCACAAGTCATTTTTATCTTTAGTTAATTTGCTATTTCTAAACATTATTAGTCCTTTGGAAATGGCTGTGACTTTGGGATTGACTATATGTTCTTATAGAGCACATTTTTGTTTTAACCCTGATAATTGTTTCCATTCCTTGGGATCATTTTTAATTCTAAAAAAGGAATTCTATTTTAGCTCATTATTAACTCTGGGAAGGTGGAAATCGATATGTACCACTCGTTAATAGCTCCCCAACACACAGCACAGGCTTCACAGGTGGCGGTAGTAGCAAAGAATCCACCTGCCAATGCAAGAGACGTGGGTTTGATTCCTGGGTGGGGAAGATCCCCTAGAGAAGGAAATGGCAACCCACTCCAGTATTCTTGCCTATGAGATACCATGGACAGAGGAGCCTGATGCACTATAGTCTGGGGGTCGCAAAGAGCAGACACCATTGGGCACTCAAGACCCAGCACAGACAGGCCACTAAAGGTGCCTCAGCTGTGCGTGGAGAATTGTCCTGGAGGCTGCGGCTAGTGGTGTCTGCTGAAGATCTTTACATTTAAAGATGTGAGTGCTTCTCACTTGTTTTGTTTTACTTTGCTAATCTGTGCTGTAAACTTATAGCTTTGGTCTGATAGCCAGTGCTATTTTTAAAAGACACTCATTCCTTTATTCACTCATCTGGCAAATATTTATCATACATATTGTGGATCAAGCTCTCAGGATATGCTGAGAATTCAATAAGATGCAAGACAGACAGCACTTGGGCTGAGACCAAGCTTCCATTTTAATGGTTCTATATTGTCTAGGTGTCGTTTTACAAGGATAAATAACCTGCAGGGCTTTCAGTGTGTGTGTTAATTATACCCCATGGACTGTAGCCCACCAGATCCTCTGTCCGTGGAATTCTCCAGGCAAGAATATTGGTGTGGGTAGCCATTCCCTTCTCCAGGGGACCTTCCCTACCTCGGGATTGAAGCCAGGTCTCCAGCATTGCAGGCAGATTCTTTACCTTCTGAGCCACCAATCAGTAGATACACTTATTATATACTTTTTCTAGCCTGTTTCCAATTTCTTGGGACTTGAGTTTGATATAAATGTTGACTTTTCATTTTTCAAGTGCCACGCAAAGCCCTTTCTTCTGTGGCTCTTACTGGCATTTCCTCTTTTGTCTCTCATCTAACCTCTTTCATATTGCATCGTTGTTGCTGTTGTTTAGTCTCTAAGTCGTGTCCAGCTCTTTGCAATCCCATGGACTGTAGCCTGCCAGGCTCCTCTCTAGATGGAATTCTCCAGCAAAAATACACTGGAGTGGGTTGCCATGTCCTTCTCCAGAGCATCTTCCCCACCCAGGGATCGAACCCAAGGATCCCGCACTGTGAGACAGAGTCTTTACCACTGAGCCATCAGAGAAGCCAGCGTTGCACCCTGAGATCCAGCTGTTCTGTTTGTTTGTTTGTTTTCCACACCATGCAGCATGTGGGACTGCAGTTCCCAGGGACTGAACCCACGCCCCTCTCTGTACTGGAAGCCCAGAGTCTTACCCACCGACCACTGGAGAAGTCCCTTCAGCTGTTCTTAATTCTTTGCATTTCTTAATTTCTGTGGCCCCAGATCCTCTGATCCCTTTAACGAATTAAGCTGGATTAACTTGGTCTTTGTCCAAGTGTGTTTTTAATTGTGCTACTCACTAATGTGCAAACAAGCGTGGTTTAGGAACTTAGTGTTCAGGGGTGGAACTATATATAACCACAAAAATACAATTTTTCAACTGTAGTTACGTAGAAATGATATAAGAATGACTGGAATTTAAAATTATAAATATTTCTCTCCAACTTCATGGAATTACTTTGACTATTTTCCATGAACCTTATAAAAATCACTTCAACAGTAGCTTCTGGGACTAGGAGGTAGAAAAACTGGTACATGTCTATATTTTTGTCATTCCCAGAAAATATGAGTGCAAAAAGCAAATGGCTATGGATGAGTTTCATCATGTTGAGATATCCTAAGAAAACTTAGATTTTTTTCAGAGGAAAGTAAGGGAGTTTTTTGTTTTGTTTTTTTTAATAAGCCCCAAGCCAATCATTTTAATCAGCATATCAAATCAATTGTGATTTTCCTGTAATTGTTTCCTGGAATCATCCTTACTTGAAATCTGACATCTTTCCCCAACCACTTTGAAGATGTAGCCACAACCGAATGAGTTTACCACTAAAACTGCAATTTCCCTGAAAATACTTGGAATGGTATAACTTGGAATGGCATTATGGTATAATGGTATGACCGTGTAATTATAATCTCAGGGTGAAAGTGAAAGTGTTAGTCGCTCAGTTGTGTCCAATTCTTTGCAACTCCTTGGACTGTAGCCCCCCAGGCTCCTCTGCCCATGGGATTTCCCAGACAAGAATACTAGAGTGCATTGCCATTTCCTTCTCCAGGGAATCTTCCTGACCTAGGATCAAATCCAGGTCTTCCACATTGCAGGAAGATTCTTTACTGTCTGAGCCACCAAGGAAGCGCATAATTTCAGGGTTCACAAAGTAAGTACAGAAGAGAGATGAGGTTGAGTTGTGAATGCAGACTTCATTGGGAACAGTTTCTGTTCATTTCAGCTACTTCATTGTTGGGTATGAGTATTTATTCTGCAGGAAAGATCTCTCTCTCTCTCTCTCTCTTTTTTTTTCCACCACACACTGCCCTTGAGATGAGCAGATTTGGTTTCCATAAAACTTTTCCACTGGTGTAGTGAGCTTCCTCTCTGGAAAAATCACAGTGATGTACTAATGTGGAGGCTTAGAGTCCTTAGGTGTGTGGACCCAAGAGAATATTTTTCTCAGTGGTTGATGCTTTCTTGTTTCCCCTTAACTTTGTTTTTCATTTCTTTTCTTTTCTTTTTTTTTTTGGAAGCATTTAGTAGTTGAAGAAAGCAAACTGGTCTCCTGATTAGATAAACACCACTCCAGCACACAGTAAGAGGCCAATGTTATAAACAAAATAATATTTCAGAATTCTATGGAGTTCATGCCAACTGGTCCAAAGAAACAATTTAATCTAAGAGATCCTGTGTGGATTTCAAAATGCATCTTTACTCTAGGGACTTCTTTCATCTTTCTGCGATACTTAAGTAGGATTTTTCAAGCTAGTCATTTTTCAGCTTGTCTAGAGAAATAGCCACATGTCTAGAAACAGAGTTGTAGCGGTCCTGATTTAGAATAAATAAAACCTGATTTCTGATCCTGGGCTTGGCCACTAACTTTTTGATGAAGTCATCTATCTTTCAGGGTAACTTCAGTTTCCTCATTGGAAAAATGAAGGCGTTGTCTTGCAGGTGTGGGTATTCAAACTATGATCATTAGAAACCCAAAGGTCCTGGTGAGGGTCTCCTCTCCCCATCTAAATCCAAACCACTCCAGTTTTTCCTCTCTTAAAAATGTTGTGTTTCACTAACAGCTTTTAGACTTGGATTTCACTGATGAGTGACCGAATGAATAAATAAAGGAACAAATGTTTCTTTTTGGCTCTAAAATTCCATAGGGGGCATGTTATTAGGCCAGATTTATGCCCTTCACAGGGCTTCCCTTGTGGCTTAGCTGGTAAAGAATCTGTCTGCAATGTGGGAGACCTGGGTTCATTCCCTGGGTTGGGAAGATCCCCTAGAGAAGATAAAGGCTACCCACTCCAATATTCAGGCCTGGAGAATTCCATGGACTGTATAGTTCATGGGGCTGCAAAGAGTCAGGCACAACTGAACAACTTTCACAACTCACAACAACATGCCCTTCACATGCAAGAAGTGGCAACTGTATACTTGCTCCTTTATCTGTTAAAAGTAATTTAACTTGTTAAGATTCCTCTTTGTGTATATGTTAGAATAAATTTGGCTCTCTTCCAAGCATCTTCCCCCATTGGCTAAACAGCTACTGTAGACATCAGTCCGAAGACAAAACTGTGACTTTGTGGGGGAAAATTGGGGGGTTCTCATCCCTTGGGCTTCCCTGGTGGCTCAGAGGTTAAAGCATCTGCCCGCAATGCGGGAGACCTGGGTTCAATCCCTGGGTCAGGAAGATCCCCTGGAGAAGGGAATGGCAACCCACTCCAGTATTCTTGCCTGAAGAATCCTATGGACGGAGGAGCCTGGTGGGCTATAGTCCACAGGGTCGCAAAGAGTCAGACATGACTGAGCAACTTCACTTTCACTTTCTTCCCTTGGTGCCCAAAGCACTAAGGCTGTGGTAGAAACTCTATTCTTTAAACACAAAGAAAGAAAGTCTTTACCTCTATCACCCTAACATAAAAAGATGGATGATTCTGAATGTGTGTGTATGCATGTGTGTTTGTGTTTAAAGTTCAGAAATCTACCAAGATTTCAAGACTTCTACAGAAGAAAGAGAGGAGGAATGTATTGGCTTTATTCAAAAAAGACAAGATTTGTCAATAAAGTAGTGAAAAAAGGTGATAATTAAAATGAATTAGAAAGGCTTCTGCATTTGCTTTGTCTTGGAGAAGCATTCATTCAATGTTGCTGATACACATGTGATTTTGAAAGTAGACAGCAGAGGCACTACAGCTTTATCAACAAGAGAAGCAAAGCTTATAAAGGAAAATCAGGAGAATCAGAGAGAGCAGGATGATGAGTCCTTCCCTTCCTTTCACCTCCTCTGCATCTCTAGTGCTGTGTCAGAATTCAATATATTCTGGCTGTGTTAACTTTGGATATGGGTATGTGACTATTGACTGTAGTCAATTTCTGTAAGTAAAACGTGTGGCCAGAAATTTTGTGCAACAACCAAAACCCTCCTCTATAGAGTCTGATGATTTCTGTTGTGCAAATCAGCACCAACTATGGAATTTGGAAGGGATGTGGCATATAGTGCATTTCCACCGTGTGGATGCAACAGATGCAGATAACCTCAATAGCACAGATGACAGTAAAACATAATAAACAAATTCAGAGGTGATGGGTCTTGTCCATTTATTCTTTGATTTTGATGTAATTTAAAGTTTATATAATTTAATTTTTAACATCTCACTCACCAGATTTCCCAAAACTCAACACTGTCTCTTGCAAGGTTATACAAGGCAACTCCAGCACATCCACTGTGCCGTGCTGTGCTTACTAATTCAGTCATGTTTGAAGCTTTGTGACCACATGGACTGTAGCCTGCCAAGCTCCTCTGTCCATGGGGATTCTCCATGCTAGAATACTGGAGTGGGTTGCCATTTCCTCCTCCAAAGGATCCTCCCAACACAGGGATCAAACCCCGGTCTCCCACGTTGCAGGCAGATTCTTTACCACTGAGCCACCAGGGAAGTCCCTTTGTAGATTATTGATACATATTAAACAGCAAGGCAATAAAACTCAGTTTTCTCACAGAATAGCCGTCATCTTGATTTTTCTTCATTTGGCAACTTGTCCAAGAGTCCAGTTTATACTTGGTTCCCAGAATTTGGGGACTCTGTAAATTGGAGACTTCTATAATGATCATCAAGTGGGCATTCAGTACTTCCTTGTCTCCATGCTTTCCTCCATCAGGTCCCCCCTCCTTCAATACTACACCCCTCTCTTTTCTCCTGCAAATTAGCTCCTACAAACTCTTCTGTAAAGCCCCCAACTAGACACGTAGACAGTAAGTTCCATGAAAGCAGAGATTCTACCCATTTTGCTCACTACTATATTCCTCAATTCAGTTCAGTTCAGTTGCTCAGTTGTGTCCGACTTTTCGCGACCCCATGGACTGCAGCACGCCAGGGCTCCCTGTCTATCACCAACTCCCGGAGTCTACCCAAACTCATGTCCATTGAGTTGGAGATGCCATCCAACCATCTCATCCTCTGTTGTCCTAGTAGCTGGCAAATAATTGGTGTTCAGTTGTGCTTGCCAAATATATTTTGAAAATAAAACACTCTTCCAAGCTGTTACATACACATTAACGTATGTGTTGTTCTGTTTATCCTTGTATATTACATTGAATGGACTCATTTATGTATGTTAGCATAAGTCGTAAATCCCATGAGGCCAGTGTCAATGTCATCTTTCTATATTAAGCCATGGTACTGTTTAGCACTCTCATCAGGAATTTAACAAATGTTTATTCCTATTTGAACATCTCCTATACTTTCCGTGTATAGCAATGAGATGTCTTTTCATGGATATAAATTTTATTCACAGTTGGAAAGTTGGGGCTAGGGGTTTCAGAATGACAAGACTAAGGAGAGGTGCTTATGATGGGGTAGCATCATGAAATGTCTGCAAAACAGGCCGGGTAAAAACTTAACAGGGTACATGAATTCAGTTATCATAATAAAGATAATCACTTTGCATTTACATAGCACTTTGCAGCAAAATGAATTTCAAAGCAATTTGCCCAACGTTTTTACAAAGGATCACTTGGCTGGGTCCCAAAGAGTGTCTTCTGGGGTGGGACCCTGCAGCTGTTCACAGGGCATATCTAGAAACCAAAGAGCTGGTTTACTGAGCTGAGCAGGGGAGAGGCAGGCCTAGGGATGCAGGCTTAGGGATGCTGCCAGGAGACACACACGGCCCGTCTCAAGGATGCCAGGTCCTAATCCATACTGAGGGCTTGTCTCCCTCAGGTATGTGCTGCCATTTCTCAGAAAGGCCATGGAAGAAGAGTCTCAGACCTCTCTAAAACAGGCGTACAAACCAGTTTAGGAAGAAGTAAGAGGCAGAGTAATTGATTTAGTGCCCGGAGGACAATCTAAGGCATTACAATTCAATCCAACATTTATTGAACTCCTCGGGGAAGTTACTTGAACTCTCTAAGTCTCAGTTTCCTTATTTGAAAAATTCTTTCCTCAGAGGTTATTATGAGGATTAAATGAGGAATGAACGTTAAGTATTGAGCATAGAGTACACCATGTATCTGGCTTACGTGGCGTTATTTTTATAATCATCGACTCTATACCTTGCATTTCACTATGTATAATTGAAACAAGATATTTTATTTTTCTTTAAAATACTGTTTTTTGATTACAAATAGCTTCCACAATGCCTTCAGATTATTTTTATAAATTGAAAGAGAATTGTTCAAAATCAGTCTTATCAAAACATGTATATGGTAAATTCCTATATAAATGTAGGCTTTTGTTCATCTTAGGGTTAGAGGTATGAGTAAGAATTATGACTGAATTTTACTATACAGTATAAACTAGCACAACATTGTAAAGCAACAACACTCCAATAAAAATTAACAAGTTACCAAAAAAAAAAAAGAAATAATCATGACTATGTTAATTCAGATCAAGCTGAATACCATACCATTCTCTAAATTGTTGTGCATTTCAGCAACACAATGAAAAGAACCCCAGAAAAACCTAAACAGGACAAGAATAGACTGGCAGATTCTAAAGTAGCATATTATATATATCTGAATGTGAAAACAGATGATTTTATTCAAAATTGGAGTTTAGTAAGTTAAAGTAAATACATTGTCAAAGAGAAATTGCACCAGATGCAGTTAAACAGGCATGGGAAATTTTATTTAAAACTATTGCAGTAGGGGAGAGAAATTGAACTCAACACCTCAGAAACAAAATGCAGGAGAATTTATAAGCACTGAGGTGAGCTATTGGAAAACTACTGGAGGAGGTTGGTGGAGTTGAGGGTGGTCAATATGATTAAGCCATGTTGTGTTTAGTCATTGGTACTTAATGCAGTGGAGGTTCTTACCCATCCATGAGACTGGGAGACAGCAGCCTTTCCTTTCTTTGTGATTACTTTTCAAAGGAATGGCCCCCAGGTCCTTCAGAAAGATATTCCTTCCCTATATAAAACTGTCAAGAGGCTCAAAGAAGATTTACATTTCAAAGGGACAAAGAAATAATTTACAGTTCCACATTTCCTAAAATTAAATGTTCTAAGGAAAGGGGGTCAGGAAATTAATAGGAAGAAGCCCAACTAAAGCTTCATCAAGCTGAGGGGAATGTTAAGGCCATCTTGGTCAATATCCTCCCATGAAACTTGGTCAGCTTTGCTCTCCAGAAATGTCTTACCATGAAGAAGAGTCAAAACATGTTAGCAATAGGGTGGGTTTTTTTCCCCCCTCCTATACCTGCTGATCATGTGGACTTCCTTGGTAGCTCAGACGGTATAGAATCAACCTGTAATGCAGGAGATCTGGGTTCCAGCCTTGGGTCAGGAGGATATCCTGGAGAAGGGAATGGCTACCCACTCCAATATTCTTGCCTGGAGAATTCCATAGACAGAGGAGCCTGGTGGGCTANTAGCTCAGACGGTATAGAATCAACCTGTAATGCAGGAGATCTGGGTTCCAGCCTTGGGTCAGGAGGATATCCTGGAGAAGGGAATGGCTACCCACTCCAATATTCTTGCCTGGAGAATTCCATAGACAGAGGAGCCTGGTGGGCTATACTCCACAAGGTGGCAAACCGTTGGACACGACTGAGCGACTCACTTTCACTTTCGCTGATCATGTAGCTGGGGAAAGAATAAAACAGATAAATGTATTGGCAGAAATTATGAATGATATTATTTCAATATTGACCTAGATTCATCTTAATTTATTCTAGAAATTAATCTACTAGAATTTACAAATGAATTATCAATGTATTATAGAAGCACACTTGGGGTGGTGATGTAAAGCAAGGAGAATGATGGCATAAAATGTTGAAGAACACTGGATTCTATGCTTTCTTATGAGTTTCATACTTCCATATATATTCAGAAGAGGAATAAAGTCTCACTGTCTTAAAATATGTAGAGACAAGTTTATCAAAGATTTTTGTATTTTTTTTGTAATTAATTGGAGATTTGAATGGGCGCATGGATCTCAAAGGTACTTTGTAGAGTTTGACCCTGAGTTAGCTCAATTTAGGCTGAAAATATCCTACTGCAGCCTGAGAAAGGGAAAGGGCAATTATAAAGTGCTTTAATTTTTCCTGAATGGCTTTGCAAAGCGCTAATGAAAAATCATTTTCAATGGACCTTTCCTAGGATCCTGCTAGTGTTTCCAATTCAGGCAGTTAAAGAAATCAACAATAATATAGTCATCTTGAAAGAGGTAAAAATCGACCAAAGATAAGTGTATAATTCACATCTAGCTGTGAACAAAATCTAGTCTGAAGCCACAGCTCACTAAGCCACATGCTCCTTTTCCAAGGCTGTCAACCGTGGTCAATAATGAGTCACAGCAAAGAGAGTCGTGTGTGCTTTCTCCAATGTTGGCAACTTCCATCAATAAAGTATAATTGGAACCTGCCAAGAAAGCACTGTGTCAAAGGTGTATTTAGGCAGAAACTTAGACGTTGAACTGTTTGTGTAAAAATTGAGCACATAGTCTAATTATAAGTTTAAGAACTTTAAAAAGTTGGAACATTGTAAATCTGCTGCAAGAATGACTTACGCTGCTGGAACATGACAACTACATCAATAAGGCTCAGTCAGAATAGAGGAAGAAGAGTCGACATTACAAAGAGGAATGTTGTTTTCAGTAAGTCATTAGAGAGAGGGGTGAGAGAAATGGACTGCGTCTCTTTGATGGGGATAAGCAAGAAGATGGAAATATCATTTTAGTTTATCTCCTCAAAAGAGACACAAGTGAAAGTAAGACCATTTTTTGTTAAGTCAAGTAGGAATTTTATTATATTTTGTTTGTTAGGTGTTCAGTGTACCATCATACAGGCTACAACACTATTTAATTGAAACTTCCTTGACACTCAAAAAAAAAAAAGGTGATATGGTATTAAGAAGAAAATGGAGGCAAGATGCACAATCCATTTCACTGTTGATTGAACAGGTAGAGTATAGAAGAAAAGTTAAGTCAGTTCTAAAGATTGTGGATATTTTGGTCATTGTAATTATCCCTTCCTGTGACTCCAGATTCAGATGCTTCAACAGTAGCACTGCATGACTTTCTCTGGAAACCTTATTTGGAAGCCTGAAAATATATCAGATTTGTATATCTTAGCTCTGGCCTGCTCTAGGGATCAAAGAGTATAATTTACTACTAGTAGTACACAGTCAAGGATATAAACTGATTAATGGGCTATTTTGCTTGTTTGCTTCTTAATATGGGTTATTTTAAATGTATTTATTGAATTTTGTTATAATATTACTTCTATTTTATGTTTTGTTTTTTCGGGCACAAAGTATATGGGATCTTGGCTCCCTGACCAGGGATCAAACCTGCACCCCATGTGATGGAAGGCAAAGTCTTAACCACTGGATTGCCAGGAAAGTGCCCTGTATTAATGTGTTAAGTAGAATAAATGAAATAGTGTCTAGGATCTGTTTCTTACACATGGCTTTGCACATCATCAGCAAAATTGTGTTAAATATTCCAGTATTTACAGAGTAATCTTGATTTTCCTCCATGTCACTTTGTAATAGATGGACCCCTCGTCTATAGTGAATGCTGCTTTGGAGAGGAAATTTGTATCTATAGCATAGGTAAATTTAACATGTATTAATGCAGCTCCTTGAAAGAAAAGCTATGATTAACCTAGACAACATATTAAAAAGCAGAGAGGTCTGCCAGCAAAGGTCTGTCTAGTCAAAGCTATAGTTTTTCCAGTAGTCACATATGGATGTGAGAGCTGGACTNTGTATTAATGCAGCTCCTTGAAAGAAAAGCTATGATTAACCTAGACAACATATTAAAAAGCAGAGAGGTCTGCCAGCAAAGGTCTGTCTAGTCAAAGCTATAGTTTTTCCAGTAGTCACATATGGATGTGAGAGCTGGACTATAAAAAAAGCTGAGCGCTGAAGAACTGATGCTTTTGAACTGTGGTGTTGGAGAAGACTCTTGAGAGTCCCTTGGACAGCAAGGAGATCAAACCAGTCCATCCTAAAGGAAGTCAGTCCTGAGTAGAAGGATTGATGCTGAAGCTGAAACTCCAATACTTTGGCCACCTGATGCAAAGAACTGACTCATTTGAAAAGACCCTGATTCTGGGAAAGATTGAAGGCAGGAGGAGAAGGGGACAGCAGAGGATGAGATGGTTGGATGACATCACCAACTTGATGGACATGAGTCTGAGTAAGCTCGGGGAGTTGGTGATGGACAGTGTAGCCTGGCGTGCCGCAGTCCATGGGGTGGCAAAGGGTCGGACACAACCGAGTGACTGAACTGAATGCAGCGAAGGCCAAAATATCATTTGCACATTTTTCTCTTATTTGCACTTCAAGTCATGTCAGATAATTGAGACAAGGATGTGAGACACTAAACAGGCAGCATTAATGACTGACTGACTGACGCATGTGTTATAAAGTTGACTTGCAGTGGGATAGCCCAGGGTTGTACTCTTCCACTCCAGCACCTCCACTCCATGTCCATTTCTGGTGGACTGACAAATAGCACTTGAAACATTTATATGAGAGAATGTAGATATTTTAACTGAACATAAACTTTCTTTTTTATATCAAAGAGCACAAACTTATAATTATCAAATGACAGATTTTTTAATACTTTTGTTTTCAAAATAATTTACTGCACTTTTCACTGGGCTTATCAATAAATAAGACCTGAAGTCAAGTTTTTAACTGAAAACTCTTTATGTAAAATTATGTATAATTGACTTCTTACTATGTCACAAAGTAAAATGCAAAAATCAGTAAGATCAAAATCAAGCTTAAGGTTTGATACAATGCATGGTGTTCTGTAGGCCTTTAAGTCTGAACATATATTAGGAACTGGAATCCCAGGTGGCGCTAGTGGTAAAGAACCCCCTGCCAATGCAGGACATGCAAGAGATGCAGGTTTGATCCCTGGGTTGGGAAGATCCCTTGGAGTAGGAAAAGGCAACCCACTCCAGTGTTCTTGTCTGTAAAATTTCATGAACAGCCCACAAACAACTATTTGAGTGCAATTGGAAGGTAAAATTGATTTGGAATTTAAGGAGGCATGGGAAATGACTTTGGAATTTCAAGATTAAATTGATTTTTATTTGGATTGTTTTAATACATATGCTTCGCTTCATTTACATAATTCATGGAATTATGTCCCAGTTGGCTTGCATTTTAATATGTCAACATTGGCACCGTAGTTTACAAAGGTCATTTCAGGCTTCCTTGATAAGTCTTGTGGGGAGTTTTGTGATGATCTGTATAAAATAGCAGCCTCTTGGAAATACAGACTTTTCTTGTCTTATTGGCTCATCATCCAATCTAATTACTTGACCAAGTTGTTAAAGGACTCTCTGCTCTAAAAGGTACAGTACCAGAATCACCATGAGCTGACTCCTTGCAAGGTTGCTAACTTGGACTTAGTAACACTGTCTGAAGAAAAAATAGACCGGGAAATGAGGGCTCTTTTCCTAGTTGTACAAGTAACTAATCAGTCACAAGATATAAACAAGCCACTTCATTCCCAGGACTCAATTTCATCATCTGGAATTCCTTTAGTCTTTTTTTGCATCAAGTGTTCAGCAAAATATGCAGTTAGGAAAATGGGCTCTAGAAGATTAGACTGTTTTATTATTTTACTCTCAATCCATTCTATCGAACTTATCTATGTCTGGCTTTTCTGATGTCTTTTCTCAAGGAAAACTGTATGTATATCTTCTTAAAATAAACACTTTCTGAAAACATAATTTATTTCTGATAAGTGTCTAAATTAGATCTGTTTTTTTCAATAATCTTCAGTACCCTCTGCTTTTTTTTTTTTTTAAGGCATATTGTGCTGAGGTGCTTTGATTTAGAAATGCAGATGATATTGAAATTCTTTCTTTCCTAAGGGTAAAAATGCTATTAACCACCCACTTGTTTGTTTGGCTCTAGTTAATAGCTACAGTAAATGAACATGACAGATAGCACCATATTATAGCATTTGAACATTTTTACCATACACAAAGCTGGCACTTTAAAACAGAATCCCCATTAAATTAACCCATGTCATTCACTCCTCAAAAACAAACATGTAGTTGTTCTGAATGTATTCTCATGGTGCTGCCATGGAAATAGCTATAAACCTAGAGATTTCTTCTCGTCTGCCCATTTTCCTAGTTGCAAGACTTTGGACAAGATATTTGGCCTTTCTTCTTTCCATTTCCAGAGATAAACCGGGAATCTTAAGGGTTCATTGCAAGTTTCAAATTAGATCACATGAATTCAAGTAGTTTGGAATCTGCAAAGTACTACATAAAAAACTATTACTATTTTGGATTGTGCCTGCAATTTGATTTATTTATTATTCATGTTGGCATGAGAAATGTTCATGCTCATGTCTTCTAATTTCTGGAAAAATAAACAAAATGTCTGTTTTGAATCTTAATTCCCTCTCTAGTCACTAAGTTATTTCCTTGTTTGAAAATCAACTTTTGGAGGCTTCCCTGGTGGCTCAGTGATAGAGAATCTGCCTGCCGATTCAGGAGACATGGGTTCTATCCCTGGTCCAGGAAGATCCCACATGCCACAGAGTAACTAAATCCACGCACCACAACCACTGAGCCTGTGCTCTAGAGATGAAGAGTAGCAGCTATTGAACCCATGTGCCCTAGAGCCTCCCACAACAGGAGAAGCCACTGGAATGAGAAGCCTGCACATCGAAATTAGAGAGTAGGCCAGGCAGCAATGAAGACCCAGCACAGCCAGAAATAAATACAAATACATGAAGTAAGTAAAAATTTTTAAAGAAATTTAAAAAAAAGAATCAACTTTTGAACAAGTAATCCTCTAGTATTAACTTAAAAATCACCCAGATGGGCTTCTAAGTCCTTGATCCATTCACCCTCAGCATTTACACCAGTGGCCACACTTTTCTTGCAGTTCCTCCTTTGGCTTTCATGATTCATAATACTGTACACAGTAGCCCTTCCTTCATTCCTTTATTCAAACACGCATTCATCCAGTGAGTCAACAACATATGTTGATTTACCCCTGACTGTGGTTAGGCAGTTTCAAGGCCTTAGAGGTGCGCAACAATGAACAGTGAACACGCTCAGGATTCCCTGTCCTCTTGGAGCTAACATTCCATGGGAGAGATGGACAGTCAACACATGGATCTTTATAGCTATTGCTTAAGTGATGTCTTTGCATTCTGCCCTCATGTGACATGACTGCAGCTGCGGACCACAGAGAGGACTTCGAAGGCTACATGGAGAGAAGCAGTCCAATTGATGTTCTCAGTCCTGCTTTATGAGTCTTACTGGCCCCTCGTCTATTCCTACTGCCTTTAAATGGAAATTATGTGATGTTTGGTCTTTGTCATTCTTTTCTCCCTTCAAGTCTTGTTAGAAGAGTTTTGATTTTTTTTTTTTTAATCGATGAAACAATTCCCACTGCTACATTGAGCCTTAATGGCTTGTCAGCATGTTTAAGTCCTTGAGACACAGAACTTTTAGCCCATTAAGTGCTAACTTCCTTCTCATCATGGAGTCCACTTATACATGATGCCAGTAACATGTATGTGTGTGTGCGTGAGTGTGTGCTCAGTCACTTCGATCCTGTCCAACTCTTTGCAAGCCTATGGACTGTAGCCCTCCAGGCTCCTCTGTCCACAGGATTTCACAGGCAAGAATATTGGAATGGGTTGTGATGCCCTCCTCCAGGGGATCCTCCCAACCCAGGGATCGAAACCCTATCTCCTGCATTGCAGGTGGATTCTTTGCTGCTTAGCCACTGAGGGAACCAACTGATGTATAAAGTTTTTCTAAACGTTTAAAGGGACATTGTTTTTTGTCTCTATATGTGCCTCTAACTTACATTTGTTAAAGAAAAAATTTATATACTTAAGCTTAAAGAAACTTTTTAAAAAAGAGGAAGAGAGGAAATATATTGATAATGCAAAGCACCTGTTTTTATTTTTCTGGGCTCAATTTATGCCTTTGTCCACATATTCCAAAATGTAAAAATATTTTTCTACTGTCTGGTAAATGATAACAGCATCTGATTCCTTGCTTCTTTGTTCAACTCTCCACATTGTAACAAGAATCATCTTTCTAAAGCAGAGTACATTTTTTTCACATCTCACCAGGTACACTCACACATATACACCCCTCCTCTGCCCCCAGAAGCCCTCAGTGATTTTGACCTTTATGCTCACACAAATAAAAAGCAGGATTAGAGGTGGAGATATCCCATACAGTTGTCTCCACACTGCTTTGCTTGTGTCTTCCCTAAATTAATTTTAAAAGAATTATATGTTCTGCTTATATAGGGTCACAATTATTTTTAGCTAGCTGAAATATTTAAAAAGATTTATAAAGTTCAAATAATATCAAAGAGTGTAATTTCTGCCATATTGTAAACATTGACAGGATAAAACATTGCAGTACTCGTTTAAATAAAAATCTAAATATCTCATTATACTAATGTAATTCATTAGTATCCATTTAAAAGGACAAAACAAGTTTTCTTTCACAATTGTGTTTCTTTCTCCTGAACTTGTATTTTCATTCTAATTTCCCCACATAAATTTATGCTGGTATAGTGCATTTTTTGGAGAAGGCAATGGCACCCCACTCCAGTGCTCTTGCCTGGAAAATCCCATGGACAGAGGAGCCTGGGAGGCTGCAATCCATGGGGTCACTGGGAGTCAAACAGGACTGAGGGACTTCACTTTCACTTTTCACTTTCATGCATTGGAGAAGGAAATGGCAACCCACTCCAGTGTTCTTGCTTAGAGAATCCCAGGGTTGGGGGAGCCTGGTGGGCTGCCATCTATGGGGTTGCACAGAGTCGGACAAGACTAAAGTGACTTAGCAGCAGCAGCAGCAGTGCATTTTTATATCTTGAAAAATTTAATAACACCTCTATCATTTCTGTGGCAAATGCATATACATAAAATGAAATTAATTTTCTTTTAATTTCCATGGCCATAAGGCTCCAAGTACTAACATTATCTTCTGGTTTGAGTTAATATTATAACTATTGTTGGTATTCAATTCATCAAAACCACACAAATATCTTATATTCTTTGGTAATTAAAGTTGAAAAGTAAAATTTTATTACAAATTCTTTCTTTAGTGAAATGGGTGAGATTCCCCCCAGTCACTGGTTCACACTGCTTTGGATAAATTTTTTTGTTTGTCTTTTAACAAAAAGTATTTCTTTTTGTTTTTTTATTTTATATTGGAGTATAGCCGATTAACAATGTTGTACTATTAATAATTTCAGGTGGGCAGCAAAAGGCCTCAGACATACATATATATGTACATTTTCCCCTAACCTCCCCTCCATCCAGACTTCCAAATAACATTGAACAGAGTTCTCTGTGCTATGTGGTAGATCCTTGTTTGTCTGTTTTATATATAACAGTGTGTACAGACTGATGCTGAAGCTGAAGCTCCAATACTTTGATCACTTGATGCGAAGAGGTGACTCATTAGAAAAGACCCTGATACTCGGAAAGATGGAGGGCAAGAGGATAAGAGGGCAACAGGGGATAAGATGGTTGGATGGCATCACTGACTCAATAGATATGAGTTTGAGCAAACTCCTAGAGATAATGAAGGACAGGGAAGCCTTGTGTGCTGCAGTTCATGTGGTCGCAAAGAGTCAGACACCACTTAGTGACTGAACAACATGTTTATAGAGTGTAATTCTGCATCAATTCCACTTTTTTTTAATTGTTAAGCAGTAGATATTAAGAAATGTTATCCAGATAAATGTTTAATGAAAAATAAAAGGAATGTTGCTAGAGGAAAGTCATTCAATTCTTTGAACTTCTTCCAAGCTATAGGCCAAAAAATGGCACAGTAGCTGTCTTCAAAGCTTATTTTTAATCTAGCAACTGAAAATTTGATTAGGTCCTCTTTCAGTTCTCTTGAAAGCGAAAAAAATGAACAACTATCTGCTTGTAAATGATATGTTACTGAAAAATTTATTTCTCTACATGGTTAATAACATTTTGAATTGTTCCTAGCACCATATCCCCATAACTTAGACTGTGGTGCTATGCATATTACTCTTAGGGATGGTAGAGAATGATGTCACTTTTTATCACTGATGAGAAGTAAATGGTGAAAGAGATGACCTTGACCGCAGACTCAGCCTTGCAGATCTGTTCTAGGAAAGAATACATTTGGGGAATGAAGATGTGGAAATGGATTCACATAAAACCATCTCTGCTCTCAGGTGTCTTTTGGAAAAGGTTTGTGAGTCCTACTTAAGATCTAGAGGATAGGGGAACAAGAACTATGTGTTTATATATGGAACCCAGATGGTGATCTGAGATCTGTTGTCTCTGGGTAGAGAATAGACCTGGAGCTCAGGAAGACTGGCCTGAGAGTCATTTATGTTCAGTGAAGGGTGGTGGAGCAGAAGGTACCGTTTTTCTCCATCTAGACCTGCATGACATTGACATTGATAGCTAGAGTTCAGCACCTGTTACACACATATTCGTGACATAAAGGATAAGTTCAGTCAACATTGCCATTTAAGTTGGTACTGTATATTTTGATAGAAATTTTCATGAGAAATACAGCTCTGTAGATTATAGCCCTCTCAATTCATTTTCCCGGTCACACAATAAACCGACAGTATTTGAATCATTTAAAATATCTTCATGGCCTGCAAAGACAAACACAAATTCAAGGTCAAATCATCTATGCATATTATAAGAGAAAATGTGTTTTCTGTTATTCAAACACATTATGCTAACAGGACTCTTCTGATGAAATCTGAGAGAAAAAAGTTTAAAATGTGAATGCATGTAAAAATTTGGAAAGGACATCTTCAAACTTTGTTCAAGAAGGATTTAAAAATTCATTTAATTGTTCTTCCTAAGTATTACAAGCACATTTAATATTCCTCTATTTTAAACATATTAACACCAAGAGGGCAACGGTAATGAGAGTGACCTCCAAAAGATACTGCAAAATCCAGTTTTCACCTATGCTTAAGTTTTTCCCTATTAACACAGTAAGATGCCTCTAGAAGCTGAATTAATTCTATCAAGTTGCCAAAGTTAATACAATGCTCTAAAAGATATGCTTTATAACATACTAGTTTAATACCAGTGTACTCCACCTGTGTGGTTGGGGGAATACTTCTTAAGGTATTAGCCCTTCCATGGCATATTTAAGGAAAAGGCAATGGCACCCCACTCCAGTATTCTTGCCTGGAAAATCCCATGGACGGAGGAGCCTGGTAGGCTGCAGTCCATGGGGTCACTAAGAGTTGGACACGACTTCACTGAGCGACTTCACTGAGCGACTTCACTTTCACTTTTCACTTTCATTCATTGGAGAAGGAAATGGCAGCCCACTACAGAAAAAGCTAATTGATTTTGTTGTTAGATTGAAGCGTGTCTAAAATAACATGAAAACTATATAATATTAGCATGTAAGTACAGAAAACTCCTTGGGAACACTCTAGAGCTTATATTGTATTTAATATTTTAATTTCAATTTTGACCTAAACTTAATTGGTGGTTTTATAAAATTATTTTAGAATATACCAATTAATGGTGCATGATATTTCTGGAATTTGCACTGTGAATCGAAATAGCATGAATCTAATAGCATTTTTCACAAGAAAATGGTATTATGGAATATATAACCCTTGATAAGGCCTCAGTGGCTACAATAGAAATGAATAATAGCCTCATATTTTAATCACTCAGAAATGGTACTGAAGTTTTCAAAATGTGTATAACATCACCAGTTTAGTAATCACATATATTTATTGATAAACTATCATGATATGCAATGAAGCACTTCTCAACTTAAAAGTATCTTTCTTTTTATCTAACAACAGGCACATCAGAGCTGTAGAATTGGAAGGGCCTCTTCAGGGGAAAAAATTACATATAGTACTGTTGGATGACATGTTTAGAAAAAACTTAGTCATTTCTCCTTACATTTCATCATTCTTTAATCACTGTAAAATAAAAGTGCTTATTTCTATATCAAATATGCCATAACTTACACATTAGCTTCATCCTTCAAAGTCAACCTCTTTTGAGACCAAAGAATTCCTCAAATGATTCTGCATTATTTGGAGGAATAAACTTTTAAACTGCCTTGACATGAGAAAATTAGAAATATTATTTTTATATCAAATTCTCCCATACTTCACAGAATTTTGCTTTTGTTGGTGTATTTTCCTCTCCCTCACCCATCCCCAGAACTCTGGGGAAATATCTAAAGTGCTGAAAGCCATGATACGCCCAGTAATCCTGTGTAGACTCTTACCAAGTTGTGCATAGAAGATGTTTACTTAAGACAAAAACAACAGACATTAAGCAAGTGAGTAATCCAAGGTCGCTGGATTCCCCATGATCCTGATATTCCATTTTCACCTTCTTTTCCTATTGGCTGGGAATTTCTGATGGTCAGCTTCCCTCTGGCCTCTCTTAGGTGAAAATCACGTTTTTCATGAGCTCTACNTTCCTATTTATAGGATCATGTCATCTGTGAATAAAGGTAGTTTTAATTCTGCTTTTTCAATTTGGATACCTTTTATTTCTTTGTCTTGCTTAGTGATTCCAGCTAGAATTTACAGTGCTGTCTTGAATAGCAGAGGCCAAAGCAGGCCTTCTTATCTTGTCCCTGATCTTAGGGAGAAATCTTTCAATATTTCACAATCAAGCATGATGTCAGCTGTGGATTTTTATAAATCCCCTTGATCACATTTAGGAAGTTCCCTTATATTCCTAGTTTTCTGGAAGTATTATCATGAAAGAGTGGTGAACTTTGTCAAGAGCTGTTTTTGCATCAGTTGAAGTGATTGCATGTATTTTTTCCTTTATTCTATGAATATGGTATATTATATTGATTGATTTTCTTTTGATGACCTTCCCTCACATTCCTGGGATAAATTCCACTTGGACATGGTTTATAATATTTTTAATACAGATTCAGTTTACAGTGTTTTGTTGAGGATTTTAAAACTACATTTAAAAGGTGTACTGCTCTATACTCTCCTTTCCTTATTATGTCTGTCTGGCTTTGGTATCAGGTAATGCTAGTCTCTTAAAATGAGTTAGGAGGTATTCCCTCACTTTCTATTTTGGGAATAAGCTTAAGAAGGATATTTGCTACATTTTCTTTAAATGTTTGGTTGAATTAACCAGTGAAGCCATCTGGTTCAGGATTTTTCTTTGTTTGGAGTCTTTGTTTACTATTTCAATCTCTTTACTTGATATAGATTTCTTTCATATTTCCTGTTTTTTCTTGATTCAGTTCTGTAGGTTGTATGTTTCTAGGAATTTGTCCATTTCATCAAAGTTATCTAATTTGTTGGTATATAAATTAGTTTCCTAGGGCTACCAGAGCATATCACCACAAATGAAATTATTTAAAACAACAGAAATATATCCCCTCACAGTTCAGTAGGCTGGAAATCTGAGGCCAGGGTGTCAGAAGAATTGATTCTTTCCAGAAGCTCAGAGGGAGAGACTATCCCATGCCTCACTCCCCACTTTTGGGAGAATAAAGATCTAAAATCAAAAACTTAACTCTGTGCCTTAAGGAACTAGAAAAAGAAGAGTGAACTAAAACTAAAATTTTTCTTATCCCCCACTCCAGTCTTCATCAGTTTCTTCCCTTTGCTAACTTTGGTTTTGATTTCCTCTTCTTTTTCTATTTTCTTAAAGTTTAACATTAAGTTATTGATTTGAGATATTCTCTTTTAAGATAGGCATTGGTGGTTATAATTTTGCATGTTGCATTTTTATTTTTTGTTTTTCTAATTATTTTCTACTTTCCCTAGTGATTTCTTCTTTAATCTCTTGGTCATATAAGAGTGTGTGATTTAGTTTCCACATATTTGTGAAATTTCAGGTTTTCCTTCTGACACTAATTTCCAGTTTTATTCTGTTTTGGTCAGAGGAGATGCATTGTATGATTACGATCATTTTAAATTTCTTGAGGCTTGAGCTTTAGCAATGCCTTTTTACTGAAATTTAGCAGTCTATTTTATTTTTTTCCCAAAACTTTAAACTTTTATTTTGTATTGGTGTATAGCTGATTAACAATGTTGTAGTAGTTTCAGGTAAACAGTAAAGGGACTCAGCCATAAATATACATATATCCATTCTCCCCCACCCCCTCCCATCCAGTCTGCCACATGACATTGAGCAGAGTTCCATGTGCAAAACAAGAGGTCCTTGTTGGTTGTCTATTTTAAATATAGCAGAGTGTACATGACCTTCCCAAAGGCCCTAACTATCCCTTCCTGCTGGCAACCATAAGTTCGTTTTCTAAGTCTGTGAGTCTCTTTCTGCTTTGCAAGTTCGTGTTTGTATCATTTCTTTTTAGATTCTACATATAAGAGATGTCATACAATATTTTTCCTTCTCTGTCTGACTTACATTACTCAATATGACACTTTCTAGGTTCATGCACGGCACTGCAACTGATATTATTTCATTCTTTTTAATCACTGAGTAATATTCCATTGTATATATGTACCACATCTTCTTTATCCATTCCTCTGTCAATAGACATTTAGGTTGCTTCCATGTCTTTGCTATTGTAAAGAGTGATGCAATGAACATTGTGGTGCATATATCTTTGCAGATCATGTGTTTCACCGGATATATGCCCAGGAGTGGGATTGCTGAGTTATATGGTAGCTCTATTTTTAGATTTTTAAGGAACCTCCATACTGTTGTCTGTAGTGACTGTAACAATGTACTTTCTGACCAACAGTATAGGAAGGTTCTCTTCTCTTCAGACCCTCTCTAGCATTTGTTGTTCATGGATATTTTGATGATGGCCATCCTGACAAGTATGAGGTGATATCTCCTTGTAGTTTTGATCTGCATTTCTCTAATAACCAACAATGTTGAACATCTGTTCATGTCCCTATTCACCATTTGTATGTCCTCTTTGGAGAAATGTCTGTTAAGGTCTTCAGTCCAGTTTTGAGTGGGCTGTTTGTTTTGATAGCTGTCCATTTTATTTTGAAGCACTCTCTTAGTTGCTAAGTTGCTATGAGTTCTTTTTTCCTAGATTCTAGAGTTTCAAGAAAGTGATTCTGTCAATCTTTGCTAGTTTCATGGTTGCTTCGGAGGAAGGACTGATTCTTGGATTTCCTACTTCACCATTCTGTGATGTCACCCTTCCCCCATGCTGATCTTGCTGTTACATGGCTTTCTTCAGAAGTCATCTTTGTGTTCATCCCTACTTCCCAATTTTGAGCCAAATGCCCTTTTTAGGGATCCCTTTACACTGCACTTACCAATACAAAGCATTTTTTCCCCTGGAAGTAAATGTATTCTGAGCATCCCAATACTGGTACAAGGTCTCTTTATTCTTCCCCATCTTGTTGTTCAGTTGCTATGTAATGCCTGACTCTTTGAGGCTCCATGGACTGCAACAAACCAAGTTTCCTTGTCTTTCACTATCTCCCAGAGTTTGCTCAAACTCATGTCCATTAAGGTAGCGATGCCATCCAGTCATCTCATCCTCTGTCGCCTCCTCCTCCCGCTGCCCTCAATCTTTCTCAACATCAGAGTTTTTTTTACAGTGAGTTGGGTCTTTGCATCAAGTCACCAAAGTATTGGAACTTCAGCTTCAGTATCAGTCCTTCCAATGAATATTCAGAGTTGATTTCCTTTAGGATTGACTGGTTTGATCTCCTTGCAGTCCAAGGAACTCTTGAGAGTTTTCTCCAGAACCACTGTTTGAAAGCGTCAATTTTTCAGTGCTAGCCTTCTTTATGTGCCAACTCACATCTGTACATGACTCCTGGAAAAACCATAGCTTTGACTATAAGGACCTTTGTCAGAAAAGAGATGTCTCTGCTATTTAATACACTGTCTATGTTTGTTCCAAGGAGCAAGTATATTTTAATTTCATGCCTACAGTCATAGTCTTCAGTGATTTTGGAACCCAAGAAAATAAAATCTGTCACTGTTTCTACTTTTTTCCCCATCTACTTACTATGAAGTTATGGAACTGAATGCTATGATCTTAGCTTTTTGAAAATTGAGTTTTAAGCCAGCTTTTCCTCTCTTCTCTTCCACCCTCATCAAGACACTCTTTAGTTCTTCACACTCATCACCATAAAAGTTGAATTAATGAAAGTTGCATGAGTGAACAAAGAAGAAGCAAATTTAAATTCTCACGAAGTTACTACNTAAGCCAGCTTTTCCTCTCTTCTCTTCCACCCTCATCAAGACACTCTTTAGTTCTTCACACTCATCACCATAAAAGTTGAATTAATGAAAGTTGCATGAGTGAACAAAGAAGAAGCAAATTTAAATTCTCACGAAGTTACTACAAAGCCAGTTTATAGGTTGCTGATTGTTAAAAGCATTATAATTAAACTTACTTAACATGGAAACTAATTTGAATGTAATTTAATCATTCTTGAGGCCTTCAGAAAGTGAAAGTGAAGTCGCTCAGTCGTGCCTGACTCTTTGCAACCCCATGGACTATAGCCTACCAGGCTCCTCTGTCCGTGGGATTTTCCAGGCAATAGTACTGGAGTAGATTGCCATTTCCTTCTCCAGGGAATCTTCCCATCCCAGGGATTGAACCCAGGTCTCCCGTGTTGTAGACAGATGCTTTACCATCTGAGCCACCAGGGAAGTCCTTCAGAAGACACTTCAATTTCTCATAATATATTAAGATGATGAGTAAAAACATCTTATTATTTAATCTATTGGTTATCAACTGCAGAGGATAGCATCTACTGTTTTTCAAAAGCATTTTAATTTATTCTAGTTAAATCACTCCTTTATATTAACTTGTTCAACTTTTGAGAGCCCTATCTGTCTGTATCCTGACATCCATGTTTATTTGATTATTGTAGCTATATGATTTCCATAGAAACAAGCACTTGAGAGGTTATATGTTCGAGTAAAGATTTATCACTTTCACATGTTTTCTTGATTTTTAAAACTACTTTAAGAGAAAATCTTGTTTTACATTGGCTACTGTTAGGAATTGCTAATGTGAGCACCAATGCATGAATGTTGCCCCAGATACAGAAATCTCAAGTATATTAAAGACTTTAACTGAATTGTTACTATATGACTTAGGGTATGCTACACCTCAAGTCACATTTAGAAAACATAAGAATTACTTGCTATAACATCCTGACATGTATAGCTAGCCAGGTAGATAAGTCTTAGTCTACATCCCAGTACAGATTTATTAAGGACTTGCTTTGTATTCTTTTTAAAAAAGAGACATAGGGTGCCTGCCCTGGTGGTCCAGTGGTTAAGACTTTATTTTGCCTCCAATGCAGCAGGGCTAGGTTCAGTCCCTGGTGAGGAAGTTAAGATCCTACATGCCATATCTAAAAATGCCAAAGCATAATACAGAGGAACTGCTGTAACAAATTCAATAACTACTTTAAAAATGGTCCACATCAAAAAAATTTTTAAACAAAATATAAACAACGTCAAAAACTACAAGCTTGTAAACTACGACATCAACTGTTTACATGTTATTTATTTTTTCAGTAATTTTACAAGGAATCCTTTTTATAAATTGTAATGTTACTCCTCAAATTGTATTATTATTCTTCAAAACTAGTCAATTCTAAATAATTTCATTATATAAAAACCACATCAAAAGATGTTAACAGAAGGACTACACCCAAAGTGCAAGGTTTTCATACTGAAATCTCATTTGGTTAACTCACAATGTTGTGTCTATCTTTCCACTAGTAGGATAACAGAGTAAGAACCATTGGCTGTTCTCTAGCCCCTCAACCCCAGTATTGTAAATTTGTGACAAAGTGATGCTAGTGGTAAAGGACAACATGTAAAACTTAGGTGAAAATACTAATAATTATAAAAAAAGAATATGTTACCATGAACTTCTTTTTTCTTCACTTAAAAACATTATTGTATTTTGCCAAGTGGAAATCGGAAATCACTTTTATAAACATCTAAATTTATTCCTTTACCTAAATTTATTTCCCAGTCTGCTGTGAATATCTAGGAAGATACATTTTTAAATTAGTCAAAATTCATGTTCAGTTCAGTTCAGTCGCTCAGTCGTGTCCGACTCTTTGCGACCCCATGAATTACAGCACTCCAGGCCTCTCTGTCCATCACCAACTCCCGGAGTTCACTCAAACTCATGTCCATCGAGTCGGTGATGCCATCCAGCCATCTCATCCTCAGTCATCCCCTTCTCCTCCTGCCCCTAATCCTTCCCAGTATCAGAGTCTTTTCCAATGAGTCAACTCTTCACATGAGGTGGCCAAAGTACTGGACTTCCAGCTGTAGCATCAGTCCTTCCAATTAACACCCAAGACTGATTTCCTTTAGAATGGACTGGTTGGATCTCCTTGCAGACCAAGGGGCTCTCAAGAGTCTTCTCCAACACCACAGTTCAAAAGCATCACTTCTTCAGCACTCAGCTTTCTTCACAGTCCAACTCTCCCATCCATACATGACCACTGGAAAAACCATAGCCTTGACTAGATGGACCTTTGTAGACAAAGTAATGTCTCTGCTTTTGAATATGCTATCTAGGTTGGTCATAACTTTCTTTCCAAGGAGTAAGCGTCTTTTAATTTCATGGCTGCAATTACCATCTGCAGTGATTTTGGAGCCCCCAAAAGTAAAGTCTGACACTGTTTCCACTGTTTCTCCATCTATTTCCCATGGGACCAGATGCCATGATCTTCATTTTCTGAATGTTGAGCTTTAAGCCAACTTTTTCACTCTCTTCTTTCACTTTCATCAAGAGGTTTTTTAGTTCCTCTTCACTTTCTGCCATAAGGGTGGTGTCATCTGCATATCTTACCAACTTTTGGTTTCTTAAGATGAATTGCAGTCTTTATTGCTGAAAAGTGAGCACAATTTTCTTTATGAGGAATTTTTTAATAGTTCATAAGATGTATACATTTGAGATCTTATTTCATTATAAATTTTAAATATGAGATTTTAAACTCCTTTCTGTATTTTGGTTTTGCCAAATATACAGATATATCTATTATTTCAGAATTATTGTTCATTTAATCTTTCATATTTTCTAGAGACCAACTCATGAACGATTTTATATCTGATGCTTACTAGAGCCTACTGAAGTTAAAATCCCAACTATAAATATTACTTAGAGGAAGTTCACCATAAATTTAAAAGTAGATAACACCCCTATTAAAATGACCAAAATAAAAAATAGTAATAATACCATATATTGGCATGGATGTGAAGAAAGCTAGATCTCTCATATATTGCTAGTAGAAATGTAGAGGACTTCACCATTCAGAAAAAGTTTGGCAGTTTCTTGTAAAACTAAATACACACTAACTGACCCAGTAATTGCACTCTTCGACATTTATCCCAAAGAAATGAAAACTTATTTTTATGCAAAAACTTCTGAGTGAATGCTTATAGAGACTTTAACCCAATAGCAAAGTACTGGAAACAACCCACGTATCTTTCAGTGAGTGAGAAGTTCTACAAATTTGGTATATCCAAACAATGGAATCAGTTCAGTTCAGGTCAGTTCAGTCGCTCAGTAGTGTCCGACTCTTTGCAACCCCATGAATCGCAGCACGCCAGGCATCCCTGTCCATCACCAATACCCGGAGTTCACTCAGACTCACGTCCATCGAGTCGGTGATGCCATCCAGCCATCTCATCCTCTGTCGTCCCCTTCTCTTCCTGCCCCCAATCCCTCCCAGCATCAGAGTCTTTTCCAATGAGTCAACTCTTTGCATGAGGTGGCCAAAGTACTGGAGTTTCAGCTTTAACATCATTCCTNCCATCCAGCCATCTCATCCTCTGTCGTCCCCTTCTCTTCCTGCCCCCAATCCCTCCCAGCATCAGAGTCTTTTCCAATGAGTCAACTCTTTGCATGAGGTGGCCAAAGTACTGGAGTTTCAGCTTTAACATCATTCCTTCCAAAGAAATCCCAGGGCTGATCTCCTTCAGAACGGACTGGTTGGATCTCCTTGCAGAAGAGGGACTCTCAAGAGTCTTCTCCAACACCACAGTTCAAAAGCATCAATTCTTTGGCACTCAGCTTTCTTCACGGTCCAACTCTCACATCCATAATGACCACAGGAAAACCATAGCCTTGACTAGACGGACCTTAGTCAGCAAAGTAATGTCTCTGCTTTAGAATATGCTCTCTAGGTTAGTCATATCATTTCTTCCAAAGAGTAAGCGTCTTTTAATTTCATGGCTGCAATCACCATCTGCAGTGATTTTGGAGCCCCTAAAAATAAAGTCTGACACTGTTTCCACTGTTTACCCATCTAACAGTGGAATACTACTCAGCAAATAAAAAGGAATGAATACATGCAACAACTTGGATGGACCTCAAGGGCATGCTCCGTTCAAAAAAAAAAAAATGAAGCTTAAAATGTTATATACTAGTTGATTCCTACAATGATAAAGATATAAAGATGAAAAATAGATTAGTGGTTGCTTGGTGGTAGGGACAAGGGGTGGGTCAGAAGCACAACAGAGTGCTTTTGTGGTGACAGAAAAGTTCTGTATGTTGACTGTGGTATGGTTACACTAATCCATACATAGTATTACATTACACAGAAGTATAAACATGCACACATATGCAAAGAATGCAAGCTTAAAAAATCATGAAAACTGAATAAGATCTATAAATTCATTAGCAGCAATGTATCAACGCTGGGCTTTCCTCATAGCTCAGAAATAAAGTATCCACCTGCAATGCAGGAGACCTGGGTTCGATCCCTTGGTTGGGAAGATCCCCTGGAGGAGGGCGTGACAACCCACTCCAATATTCTTGCCTTGAGACTCTCCATGGACAGAGGAGCCTGGAAATGTCTATGAGACTTTGGTATGGTTTTATGAGATGTTTCCATTGAAGGAAGGTGAGTGAAGGGTACCCAGGACTTTACTGGTTTTGCTACTTCTTATGAGTCTATATTGATTTTGAAATTAAAATAATTTTTAAGAATAATAGCACAATTATAAAATACTATTATACATTTTAAAAATAGGCATAGCCTATTGGTATTTGAATGCAATTGGCATTTGAAACAACCTCTTTTCAAAGGTTTATTTCTAAAAGTCTTCAGTTTGAAGTGATTCATTTTTTAAAAATTCTAATTCAAGTATGCAGTTGTGTCACTTCAAAAAATATGTCCTGTGAACATAAAAGTTTCAGCTCTGTCCTCCACACTTTGTTTTTTTCTTTGAATGCCCTTTATTTGACCAGGAAGGATGTCATTTCCTAGAGTACTGAGAAAGCCACATTTAACTTGAACAACATTGTTCTTTTAGGTTATTAAGGGTATTCAATTTTCTCTGTTGGTTGCTACTCTGAGTTGGAGACTCTTCTGAAATGTCAGACTGAGAAAATTGCCCTAGATCCAATACACACACACATACACACAAATGCCACAAAACTTTGGAATTAATACAATCAATAACCTTTGAAAATGGAGTTAAAAGCAACAACTGAATGCTAAGATGTATCAAACTATCTTGTTCCCTTTTTCTTTGAATATCAATGTGGCCAGGGAATTGAGAACCACAGTAGAGAGTTCAATTGAAAAAGCATTTATTGAGTACCTAAATCATAATACCTTATAATGATGTTCATGTTATGCAGAGTGGTACAGGTTATAGTGATGAGAAAGAGTCCATACCCTCCAAAGGATGTCAAATTTGCATCTCCACTATTGACACAATGTTGGAGACCTGGGTTCCATCCCTAAGGCAGAAAGATGCCCTGGAGAAGGGAATGGCTACCCACTTCAGTATTCTTGCCTGGAGAATTCCATGGACAGAGGAGCCTGNCTCCAAAGGATGTCAAATTTGCATCTCCACTATTGACACAATGTTGGAGACCTGGGTTCCATCCCTAAGGCAGAAAGATGCCCTGGAGAAGGGAATGGCTACCCACTTCAGTATTCTTGCCTGGAGAATTCCATGGACAGAGGAGCCTGGCAGGCTACAGTCCATGGGGTTCAAGGAGTCAGACACTACTGAGCGACTAATAACTAGGCTTTATACTGGCACACTGAATGAGAAAGGGCAAAGCATTATATAACACCAATGACAAGAAAATCAAACATTCAGCAGAGTCAAAGGAAGAAATAGCCACCTTGGGTGAAAATAGGGTAGGTCTCTGGAGAAAGGCATCATCAGGTCAGGAGAGTAGTTGTGAGGCTATGAAAATTAAAGTGCTATGAACAATGGTTGGTAGGACTGCAACCATACCAAATAAGTAAAATGTATCAGAATTTGGAATTTCACATATAGAATTTTTCTATTTTCTGTGAATAATGTGGGATACATGTGGATAAAGTATTTAATTGTGGATGAAATTTGGCATTTTCAATGAAATATCCTATCTCAAAAAGTGAAACTTAATTGCTCAGTCACATCCGATTCTTTGAGACTCCCATGGATGGTATCCCTTCAGGCTCTTCCATCCATGGGATTCTCCAGGCAAGAATATTGGAGTGGGTAGCCATTCCCTTCTCCAGGGGATCTTCCCAACNAGTCACATCCGATTCTTTGAGACTCCCATGGATGGTATCCCTTCAGGCTCTTCCATCCATGGGATTCTCCAGGCAAGAATATTGGAGTGGGTAGCCATTCCCTTCTCCAGGGGATCTTCCCAACCCAGGGATCGAACCCAGGAAGCCTGGCATGCTGCAGTCCATGGGGTCACAGTCTAACAGGACTTATTGACTGACCAACAGCAATCCTATCTGGAGAGGTAGATATGGTGGTACTGATATGAGCTCAGAAGAAAGTCACCACACTCCTCTCTTTTGTTCTCTTTTTCTGTTGGTTTTGTTGTTGGAAAGTAAGTCTTAGCATTAGTGGAGACTAAAGCATCCCCCCCCCCTTTTTTTTAACATAAAAAGGCCAATTATATTCTACTGTGCTTATTTGATTTGGACCACTTAAAATGCTAACCTTCTATCATTGATCAGGTTAATTCTGTTTTATTAAAGCCAACATTAAATTATCAGGAAAATTAAAAATCAAAAGGCTAATCCTTTACTATGAAATGTATTAAAAATAAGGTGGATTAATGGATGGATGAGAAAGAGAGATGTGTGAAAAAAATCAGTGAAGAAAATTTTCATAAAATTTTGGAAAGAAAACACACACAAAATTAAAAGGATAACAGGAGCTTTTGGTGAATACATAAGTAGATGATAGATAATAGATGGCTTCGTTTCTTGAAATAATAACTTAAGGACTGTCAGTTTTCTTGGTCTGAATCAAATAGACTGTCAAATATTTCTCCAGCACAGATGGGTTTATCCAGGATCAGGAGACAACTCAATTCAGAAAACGGAAGGAGGGCACTTTTTGGAGGAGAAAAGGAAGTTGGGAGCTCTGTTTTAGTAAACAGAGTCCTTGGCTTTTCATTGGCTGGGTCCTTGTCTCTGCTATCGTTGCAGGTGTGAGAGCTCCCCCTTCTGGTCTCCCAACTCTATTTAGTTCAGGTTTCTGTCTATTAATTTTTTACAGTGTACACCGTAAAATTAAGAAAATGTTACAGTAACCAAAATCTTGCATTAGAAACCTCAAATATGGTTTCCAGGCAAAGGATAAAATGATGGAGGTAAGCTATAGTAGTGGAAAATATCCATTTATATGGAAATACCTTTCATTGCCCTATCTTTTCACTGGCGTCCTGCTTTGTCAGTATCTGAAGTCTCTGGGCATGTAATTGTCACCTGGGAGCCCAGGTCTATCCAGTAGGACTCTAACTCTCCAGGAGATTCAAACAATACAGATTAGACTTGTCTTCAGAGCAAGACCACAAGAACAGAAACAGGTTCTTGACTAAAACATCAATGTTATATGGAATGTCCAAAAAATATGTCACAAATGTCTGTATCTGGCTTTCCCAGTGGCTCAGTGGTAAAGAATCAGTCTGCAATGCAGGAGACATGGGTTGGATCCCTGGGTCAGGCAGATTCCCTGGAGAAGGAAATGGCAACTCACTCCAATATTCTTGCCTGGGAAATATCATGGACAGAGGAGCCTGGCAGGCTATAGTTCCATAGGACTGCAAAGAGTTGGACACGACTCAGGGACTAAATAACAATGTATCCAGCCATGAAAAAAGGCTTTCTGTATTTTTTTTTTCTGGTTTTGGTCCATTCCATTTTAAATATTCTGTCCTCTTAAAAGTCACATTGGACTTTTCAGTGAGTCTAAAAAAGACCTGATTGGTTTAGAATTGATTAATTTAGAACCATTCACTGCTTATCGTATTCAAGGCAAATAGCACTTCATTATAGGTGGATTAGTAGCTCCTCTGAATTGCTGCAAGGATTTCTCTTCATATTCAACCCTGGATCCATCTTCCAAAGTTCCCAGAACTGCGAAGCTTCAGATGCCTGAAGATGATGTCTTGGCAGTTCCACTGCTTCTCAACAGGCCTGGATCTCAGAAATCCCAGACAAGTTGATATTGATCCTTTTTTTAAAAGTTATGTACAAAGGAAGTGTATCTGCCAACCTCCTTTAGAAACAGGGTCAAATAACCAGTTGGAAAATTTTCCAAAGGTGTCACATTAAACTTTAATAATACCTTCATTTTTATGGGGCTGTTAACTTTGGAAATTGCTTTCACATGCATTATCTCATTGCATGTTCTATTTCATTGAAACAGTGTCTAGGTTTTAGGGCTAAATTGCAATGACATAGATATCAAAATGTTGGCAAGGACAATTCAAGAAAAATGATTATTCCTATACTGAACAGAAGTATTAAAGAGGAAATGACTGACTTCAAGATTAAGTACTGCAAAGGATTAAGATTCTAATGGCTCCTTTAGCCTGCTGCCCAGCTGTTGAAGATTTATCAGAGCCATTTTCCTGTTTTGTTTTTCATTTTCAAGGAGAAAATGAGTCACTTCTTTTTTGTCCCCTTCCATCCTTCTTATTTCTGATTTTTTTAAAATAAATTTTTAGGTCAGCCCGACCCCAGGCTGCATCCGTGCCCTCATGAAGATGCTATACTGCGCTTATTGTCGAGGACTCCCCACGGTGAGACCATGCAACAACTACTGTCTCAACGTCATGAAAGGCTGCCTGGCAAATCAAGCCGATCTCGACACCGAGTGGAACCTGTTTATAGGTAAGGAGCCTCACCACGGATGTCTGATGGGTGGGTCCAAAGTGGTGATGACTTCTAGAGACTAGGAGGATTGAAACACACACACACAGAGAATGTTTAGAAAATCATAAATGTTATGTTGCATTTTTCTTCATTTTTTCAATCCTGAAAAATAATACTTCTTGGCCTATTGTGACGGACAGTCCTGTTGAAGATAGTATGAGCCAGCTGTAGTGCAGTAGCTGATCTGTCTGATGAAGATAGACGTAATCTTGTTGAGTTTCTGGGAGGGCCTGTGAGTAAGGGACACATTAGAAACGAATCTTGTTGTAAGAAAAAGCCCACAGTCCTGTCTGTTTCTTATTTGTAGTGTCTCAGTATAATCACAGATATTAGTAAACACTTCCTTCCTTAAACATTGATGGTGAAAATAGCTCAATATTTTTGCTGAAATATGCAGATTTTCTTCCTCGCCTCCAGAGAAGAATGTTTTCAGGATAGCAGCATGAAACAGCCTTCCCATCTTTAAAAAGGAGGCAGGAGGGAGGTGGGGGAGATACAGAGTAGGTCTCTGAATCACTGCTGTGGTCTGAAGATGCAGAAACCACTCAGGAGACTGCACTGCCAAAAGATATTTCCCAAATTGCTATCCAAGGATAAAAGGACAAATTTCGTAGGCAGGCTTCTCCCAGGAAAATACACAGGCCTTGAAAGAGTAAATGTGTTTTCTCCCCCTCTGTCAAATGGCCTTCAAATAAAAGTACTTTTCAACTGCATTTACTGGGGTTGCATTGTTACAAGCAGAGTGGGGCCAGTAACAGTGGCCTTCCTCAGCCTCAGAGGGACTTCATCGTTTATGCAACCCTCTAAACTAGAAGGCTTGAATAAAGTCTTCTGACATCTCAGATTTGGGTAGGAAAGGAAAAAGGTGTATCAGAATGCAAAGAAACCTTAGCAAAAATATGCAGTCAGCCTTTGCAGAAAAACTCATTAGCTAACAGACTATTTTGCTTATGAATGCCAAAGAAAATGGTTGTAAAGTTTTAGAAAGATTTGAGTGGGTAGATCCAAATGGAAGTAATCTAACAAAGATCTCAGAAATCATTACAGAGAGAATAAATTGATGTATTCTACTCTCTCTTCAGTGGGAAGACAAAATCTATTTGTATAATCTTGAGTTACTTCATTTGAGAAATGAGGGGGTTTTTAAAAAGTTAATCACTTAGGTACCTTTCTAACTCAAAAAGATGTGATTCTTTGCTAAGATTTTGGAGAGGAGTATGAATTTTTTAGACATGTAAGCCTGAACTTCTAAAATATGTTAGATGAATTTTGGCAAAGACATGCTACATAAATAATACTAATTTAAAAACACTTGCATCCTTCATTAGCCTACTCAATTCAAAAGAAAAAGTAATTCAAATGTAGTATATTGGTATAATCCTATTATCACTTTACATATGTAAAGCCTAAACTGAAACAACTGTATAAATCATTGAGTGGGAAAAGTAAAACAAATCTGTAAGTTAAATGCAAACTATAAATAAAGAAAGCTTAAGGTTACCACATTAAAGTACTCACAAAGAAATCTAAAAATTTTACCTATTAAAAAAGCAGATAAGTCTCATAGCATCATCACGTTTTGAATCATAAAAATTATTCATACTGTTGGGTTAAAATTGCCATAATGCATAACGCAGTCAAACTGTTTTGGTCAGCTTGCAATTTACTGGTGAAAGTAGGCATGTGGATTTTGTTAAATAGAGCAGGGCATGATCAAAAATTAGAATATGGGCTTGTTAACTTGTAAGAGCAACAGTGACTTGTTGATTGGCTTTTTTTCTCAGTGTTGTTGGCTGTTTTAACATGAAACAAATCCTTATGCTTCAATCAGCTGGTTTTCCTAGGTGCCAATGGAATGCCTGGAAAATCATTTGATTTAAAAACTAAAATTTGAACTTAACCTATGATGGGGTTACCTGTGGTGTCTTACCATACGTTTGAAGGGAAGCTGGTGGTTGGGCCTGCATTAATATATTTTATAGCCCTTTCTCCCCTGTATCATTTTTTATTAGTACTAGAGAGCGCTAAGAAAATTCTTCCAATTTTCTTACCTGCAGCACTGAGAATTGACCAGCTGCATAGACTTATAGAGCAAATTATGTTCTTGCTAATACTTGTCTGGATGTGAGGTGTGAGTTCACCAACTTTTTACATGAATTAGTCAAAGGTGCCAAGTCCATTTTCCACACAGATACATCCAAGATGGCAATGTTACAGTGTTCACGAATGCAGCAGCAAAGATCAGTGAGCAAATCAGTAATTCAACAAAAATTATATATAATAGCCCTCTCTCTGCTTAGCACCTGCATCCCATCACTCTAGACTTCCAGTGTCTCGTCATCAAACCCTTCATTCCTACTGCTGTCAACTGCACGTGCTGTCTCTGTCTGCCATACTGATGTCCTGGTTTATACATTTTATCAGTTGTTTTTTTATTATGTGCTCATCTAAACGGTTAACAGTGGCAAGCAATCAACCAGCAGTCACAACGAGGGCTGAATTGGTGGCACATTCTCATAATCTTTACAATGCCTCGAATTAATTGAAAGTGATTTATAACGATTTAGAATTCAGTTGGTGTCTGCATCTTGTCAAAAGAAAGACACTTGGCTGATAAAGTGAAATGTTTTAAGTGTTCAAGTAAAAACCCCNATTGGTGGCACATTCTCATAATCTTTACAATGCCTCGAATTAATTGAAAGTGATTTATAACGATTTAGAATTCAGTTGGTGTCTGCATCTTGTCAAAAGAAAGACACTTGGCTGATAAAGTGAAATGTTTTAAGTGTTCAAGTAAAAACCCCAGTAGTATTCACATTCACTTCTGACGTTCTGCAGTCTTTTTTTTTTTTTTTTAATCCTAGGGGAAAAAATCAGGAGTTCTACTTGTGGTATATTTTCATAATTCTTTAGAAATTTTAGCTCTGTTAAAGTAGAGGAGACCCAGCTCTGAAGATTCTTATTAATTAACTATTATTTTAAAAATGAACTTTTTTTCCCTTTTTTAGATAAAGAGGGTTTTTGGGGTTTTTTTAAAGCTGCTGGCAGCTTTGAAGAAGATGCTGCCAGCTCCATTGTAGGGTACTTGAAAGCCTGGGTTCGCCTCTCTCTGGAGGTGCCTGCTGCTGTCTAGAAGCATGCGGGATTCCCCAGTACAAAAGCCCGGGCAGGCTTCAACCTGTATCTCCCACTTGCTACATCCAAGCCCCCTGCCCCCCTTCCCACCGCTCCCAGGAGCAGAAGGATGTGAGTGGCTTTTAGCTGGTTCCCTCTTTGAAACCTGCAGTAGGAGAGTAATTTGAGGATATTGACATTCTCTTTCAGGCACTTACCCCAGGTGTTGCTGTATATTCATACTCAGCTTATTCTAGCCTGGTTTTTAACAGTTGTCTAAGTGCAAAAGGGTTTTCTTGAAAAGTGTTTATGTAAATTAAAATTTCCTAGAGGGAAATGGATTGTGGACAGAACGTGCCATTTCGGTAATATCCTGTGGTTCTTTTGAGTGTTTGGCATGGATACCAGCATTCCACAGATAAGAACAGTTCCACTGACGAGCAACCACATTGCAGATGACACCTAGCTGGTGAGCACAGAAGTTAAGGCTGAAGTTACATTATATAGCTACAGTAGATCTTGCTTCTATTTTGAAATCTAGGATGTGTGGAACAGCCTCCCCCAAACATCTGGTACTTTCTGTAACTAGAGAATAGAATAGACTGTGAGAATTAGGAAAAATAAAAGTTTTGTAGGTAAGGGGAGGCACATGTTGGTGGGACTCAAGTTGGATTCCATGTTGTTCTGTACTGTTTTTTTTTAACACTGAAATGTTGCAGGAGGCTTATTACTATAAATAGAAGGTGAAATTATCTGTATAGTTCCATGTAGACGTGAGACCTTACCATGTTTTTTTCCCAACACTGGAGCTTAACTTTTTAGGTTATTCTAGTTTGTAAGATGCTTATCATCTTAACATATTAATTCAACTCATTATATTGAGTAAGCTAGAAACATGTGTTTTTTTGCCCTCAGGGAATTGAATGTAGTTAAATTAATTATAATCAACTGTGATGAGGTGTTATAAAAACAGAGGCTCAGGATTCTAAGTGTCTATTCCTCAGGAGGACTTAACTTTATCTAGGGGGTCAGGGAAGCCCTAGCTTGATAAGCAGAGAATAAAGTACTCATTCTGTGACTAAGTATTGACTTATCATTGGTCAAACACAACTGATGTTGAGCAGCCATAATGCATACAATTGTTACCTTACAGGCTCCAAGTATTAGCAAATCTCTGTGACAACTTCAGTAGGTGTAGCATGATCTATCAGTGGTTCTTAAATACTTATTTGGTTAATTTTTGACATGGTTTATGATCCACTCTCACCGCCATTGACATGGACTTGAGCTGATAACATTTGGAAGATGTGTCTTCATTTTTGTCCAGAAAAGGTTGAGTTCCCTGATCTATTGATAACCTCCAATGAGAGAGAGAGACAGAAGAGCAATTTGTGTTTAATTTAGGCCTTTAGGCCTTGCACTCATAGATCAGACAAACCAATAATATCAAACTCTCTGGGCTTCTTCCTCCTTTCAAACCAACCAAGTCTCAAGATGGAAAAATGGCGTGACAACATCAAACATGAAACCTAAGGTAAGTACCACATCTGTGCTAGGCCAAGAGACAATGCAGTGGAAACTCTTCATTCATCCTCTCATTCATTCATAAATCCAGCACATGTCTACTATGGACCTTGCTCTGATTTAACCAAGGGAGTCAAGCCAATAAGGCCCTGCCTGCTAAGAACAGGGCTCAGTCCACGTCCATTGAATGGAATGAATGGAAACAAGTAGGCAGAGCCATGGAAGGGAATGCAGTCAGAGGCTGTTCTGTGTTACTTTGTAGGTCTACTCGTTTAATGGAAGTATGACTAATTCAGTCATTTAAAAAGTGCAGATCCCTGGATGAGTGCAGGGATGGCAGAAACAAATCAGGTAATGAGCCTGCTTCTTTCACTGTGACAGCTGCTATCAAGTTGTAAATTAAAGCCAGGTGCAAGGAAGGTGTGTTAGGTCAGTCAAAGGACATGTGTCACATTATAAATGGCCATTTGGGGACAGAGATGACTTTCATAGCACCTGCAAGAGTCATTTCATCCTCAAGGTATTTAGTGTATTTGCAACTTTGTATCTGGGGAAAATGTTGCTAGATAAACATGTATCATTTCTTATAAATAAACTTGGGTTCACTTTTTATAAAATATATGGACTGTGAGATATTGTGAGAATACACACAAGGAACTATTTCAAGCATTTGTGTAAGATGCTCCTCTTTCAGAGATTTTCTTAAGCATGAAATCCTATAATATAAATCTGATACTTTTTTTAGTTTTAAAGAATTCTATAGTAAATATGACTCTGGCTGATGTATATAAATCCCATGTCTCAAAAACCTCTAGACCCTAAACATAGAAAATCATTTCAGGAACTGTAGCTAGCAGCAAATTTCCAGGGCTTCTTCATCTCTGCTTTGTAGAAGACAAGAGCCTATTCAATAACACAGGCCAGAAATACAACTCTAAAACTGAAGAACAAAAGTGAAGGCAATTATTGTAGAATCTGATCTCACCATTAGCTACAGAACTGACGTTTGCCCTTGTGCATTCTTAAAAGCACCAAGAAAGATTAAAAAAAAAAAAAACAGAATTACTTTATTTTCTATCAGTTGAAATCTAACCCCTCCCAAACCTCTGCCTTCCTTCTATAGTTATTGATTCAACATTTCTTGTTTCTCATGAACATTTATCATATGCTGTGTTCTCTCTGTAATGCTGGCAGAATCCATAAGCAGTGCTAACTACTCATTGAGAAAAAAATAAAGAAAACAGTTGGCTGGTACCCAGAAGCCTTTCATGAGCAGCATTCGTTATCGATTTCCTACTTTTGGAAAGTGGTTTCATTCTGAACTCTGCATGTGTGAAAATATCTCTATGTGGCACGATAGGGTTAATGTTTTAAGGGTGGTTTAATGCAGGGGGTGATTCAGCAAACACATGGGGAAGGAGGCATTTCCCAACCTCTGAACACTTACTATTGCTCATCTTGAGGCAGCAACTCAAGGGATTCATGGCACTGCAGTTTCCATTCTGAAAGTCTCAAGCAGACTTTCCCATGGAGCAAAGCCGGCAAAGCACGTGAACCTAAAATTACTTGGTATTATAGACAAGGAGTCCTTCCAAGGCATGCATAGGTATTTCCTGGGTCCTCAGTGCCAACTTCTGTTCATCCACCTCTTCCAGTTCCCACATACTCAACTTCTATACAATTTATAGTTGTACTTACTCCATTTCCCACAAATAGGATATTCTAGAGTTTCAAGCTGGAATTCATGGTGCAGTATAATATGACACCACCAATGGCCTACAACAAGGCACACCAATTTTTTCAAGTACATACAACGTTCTTTAGGATACAAGATGTTCCATTTATAATGGGAAGTTCACTGATATACCTCTTCTGCCTTATCCTGCTCTCCAGTTTCTATGAGAACCAGGGACAGAAGGATTTAGTTTACCAGGAGCAAGCTGAGCACATCAAAATGATTGCAAGTTTCTACAGAATTGCCTTTGTATTGGCGATTTTACATTTTGCTTTCAATTTACACTTCAATTTCAGTGTTTCCTATAGATAAATGGTTTAATTTGACAATTATAGCAGAAAGCACTTGTTTTTAATAATTGACATCTGATTTTAGTAATGTGAGAGTTTTCACTGTCATGTTTTCAAGTTCAAGCTACAACACAAGATGTCTGGTTTGGGGCATGCCAAGAGAAAATATTTGATGATTCTTTAGAGTGGAATTCAACAGATTTCAAGTTAAATAGGTCCCAGAAATGAAGACAAAAATCAAACACTACCATTAGCCCACTGACAGTCTTAGCAATTCCAGCTTCAGGAAATAAGAGGTATATGAGGTAGAAAAAAGGATTGTGTTGCACAAACAAGAAATATAAATAGGGCAAAGTTGTAGATTGTTAAAGAAAATATTAAAACACTATTGATGCTATGTATACAATAGATAACTACTGAGAACCTCATGTATGGCACTGGAAATTCTACTCAGAGCTCTGTGGTAACCTAAATGGGAAGGAAATCCAAAAAGGAGAGGCTATCTATGTGTATGTAGAGCTGATTCCCTTTGTTGTATAGTAGAAACTAGCACAACATTGTTAAGAAGCTATACTCCAATAAAAATTAATTTAAAAAATTAAAATAACACATGATTGCTTACAAATAGTGACCTTATAACAAGTCCTAGGACCACTGTGACCCAAAGTCCTTCCTGTGGTGAACAATTTAATGAATAAAAGGAAGAGGGGAATAAACTCCTAAAATAAGCAAATCCCTTTGAGAGTCTTGATTAATAGGGAAAATGAAAATCTTAATTTTAACCCAAGTAATAGATCCTTGTATGATGATGCCGCCATACTTTGTTAAAACATCTTAATAATAGTATTGTTGAATTAGAGTACTTAGACTTCATTTCCCATAAACATAACACTTCTATTAACATGGATCTAATTAGATCTTAAGTAGAAATATATTAGCTATAAGTATGTCTTCCAATTGTTCTGAAAGTTCCTTTAATTCATTATTATGTCACAAGTAGAGCTACTGAAGTAGTTCCCTGGTGACCCAGTAGTTAGGATTGATACTTGCACTGTTGTGGCCCAGGTTCCATTCCCAATCACATAACTGAGACCCCACAAGCTGTGCAGCAAAAATTTAAAAAAAAAAAAAAAGAGCTGCTAATCATGTCTTAATGCTTACGTCACTTTTCCTCAGGATTATTTCTTTAACAATTATAAAATACCTCAGTTGGTAAAGAATCTGCCTGCAGTGTGGGAGACCTGGGTTCAATCCCTGAGTTGGGATGATCCACTGAAGGGAAAGTCTACTCACCCCAGTATTCTGGCCTGGAGAATTCCATGGACTGTATAGTCTGTGGCGTGGCAAAAAGTCAGACATGACTGAGCAACTTTCATTTTCACAAGCTGTGCAGCCAAAATTTAAAAAAAAGGGGGAGGGAGGGAGCTGCTAATCCCACCTTAGTATTTGTCATTTTTCTTCAGGCTTATTTCTTTAACAATTATAAAAAACTTTTTGAACTCTTTTCTTTTTATCTTCTTTTCTTTGTGGATTGTTTATCATGAGCAAATACTCCAAGGAGCCAGAGGTGAAGCCAGGTTAGAAGAGACAGCCCTGGGAATTAGTCTGATGGTTAAAAACATGTTTTCATTGGTTACTCTGAAAGGGAAATGGGAAAAAATGTCCTTGGGAGTAATTGAAACTTTTGAGATTCTTCATGGTATATGAAAGCTGTGAATTGGCAAGTCACTTAAAAATATTGTGTCTACAGATATGTGGTAAGATAGCCAGGAGAGAATTTAAATTAAAATAGAGCATGAAATATGACTTGTCCTTCAAATAACAGCTTATATATAAATCCCACATAAAAAGATATACCCTTGATTTTTTTTCCTTTGCATGGATTTAAACAATTTGCTACACTAAGAGTTTCCTTTACTATAACCCCTGAATAAGTGAAAATTAGACAGAGAAACGAAAAATTAAACCAATGAATGTTTGACATTACCCCAAGAAGACATATAAGTATCATATTTTTATTTTTTAAAGTACTGAGATCTTCTAGAAAGATAACACTGATAATTAAATGACCAAAAAACAAAACCCCAGACAGTATTCACCTCTAAAATCTCAATGCTCAGGAAATTAACTGATTTAATGAGAGGCCTCAAAATAATATCAAGTGGAATGAATAAGCTAATAGATGTGGTAGAGTTTTGGAAGTAGCAACTATCACCTCTTTGGCTGCCAGAGTTGATGTGGTTTTGAGATTGACTGAATCAGAAAATGACTTCTGTCTTACCTCAGCCCTACATCTATCACGAGTTAACTTCATACTAGCTTGAAAAAGTGAGGTCTCCCAGAGAAAGCGGAATCACTCTTCTGTAAGAGAGTTTACTGACCTCAAGAAAGGGAGGTTTCTCAGAATCCATGACAATCAGCGGGTGAGGGCAGTTTGGGGTTCTTGATCTTAAAACTTATGTATATGGCTCCTGGTTTTCTAAATTCAAAGTCCTAGACTTTATTTTTTAGGTGAGTTCTTTATCTTATCATAGTTTTGTGTTCCAAATTCTTCTGTGTTAACATAGTCATAGAAATGTATCCCATAGTCCAAAATCTATGTATAAAATGCAACCAGATGGAAAAACCAAAATCCACAATAGTCTTAAGAGTGTTTGGGAGGAGTAATTCTACAAATACCCTACACAGTACACTTGGAAGGTGTGGATCATGCATAGGAGCTGACTTCTAAAAAGTGATTCCACAAAGTGAGATATATATATATATATATATATATATATATATATATATACATGCATCCCTTCATTCATGAGCCTTGTAATATTTTCTATTGAAATGCTGTGTCTGAATATAAAATATTTGGCAAGTTTACGGTAACCCAATCTATGTCTAATACTACCATTTATTGGTTGAGATCCAAATATATACTCATCAAGGGTGTCTATGAGAGGTTGAATGTTGAAGTGTATTTTGCTACTCACCTACAATTATAGTATCCAATTCTAAAACCATGAGAGAGTTGCAGGAAACTTTCTTCCTGTTTTTGGATGGTTCTTGGTTCCATTTGGAAAACATGACATACATAGCAATAAGAGCTAACAGATATTGGACATTTACTTTCTAACAGGCAATACTGTAATCATTTTACCCTTTTAATCTTTGCAACAACCCTATTAAGTAGTCAATATTATAATTTCCATTGTACAGATAAGTGACATTTCCAAGGTCATACGACATGTAAGTTGCAACTATCAGGTTTTGGCTTCAGAGCCCAGGTTTTACTGTTTAGGAAGTAACTCTGAGTCTCTGGCTATATGAATTAATGTGGGAAATATTGGGAGAATTTGAGTATTTACTATAGTGAGCACTGTCCAATAGAATTTTTTGCATCAATAGAAATAGTTTATGTCTGAGCTGCTCAACATAGTAGCTAGCCATATGTAGCTGCTGAGCACTGTACTATGTCTAATGAGACTGATCAATTGAATTTGTATTTTATTTTGATTAAGTTCAGTCACATGTAGCTTTTGAGCACTTAAAATGTGACTAATACATCTGAGGAACTAAATTTCTCATTTCATTAATTTAATTAATTTAATCACTATAAGTGGATAATGGTTATGCTATTGGACAAGTTTAGACCATTGAAATAGCTATAATTTCCATCATGTAGCTCAGCTTCTGAATACATCTAATTCTTTTCAAAGAAGTGTGCAATTAGATGCCTTTTTTGTGGTTAGATCAAGACTGGGCATATGGTAGATACAAAAGAAACAAAAGCTATATTCCCCATTCCTGAGAAATTCTAATTTTCCAAAGAGATGCCATGTATGCTTTCAAAGTGGGAGTTTAATTAAGTGCAGAGTTATGAGGAATAGTCCTTGAATCACTACCTGAGTTTGAATCCTGTCTCCACTGTATATTATTATCTGTGACTTGAAGAACATTATTTAACCATCATAAATCTCCAGGTATTTTTCTCATCAATAAACTGGAGATAATAGAACCCACCTCTTAGCTTTGTGAGAGTGAAGCTAGATAATGCATCTGAAGGATCAGACATGTCCACAAAGGTAGCGCGGAAGGAGAAGCCATGTGGGTTTCCCTTGAGGTGAATAACCTACGAAGGTATGAGCAGAAAATAGAAAGCAGCAGAGTAGGCAAGGAGGCAGAAGAAGATCAAAGTAAATCAGTCCACTATGTACCAACCTTCAAGTTACAAACTTTCAAAGATGAGAATATGCATTTCATCAGCGTGAGGTGTGAGTGAAATTGCAGCTTGCCCTCCATCTCCTGCTGCTGCCCACCCTTCAGCTCCCACCTTTTTACCATCCTCCAGTCAGTAACTCTTCTTGCCTCTTCACTCGGTGCCAGCCCCAGTACGCCAGCAGCTGTATTGTACTACTGTACTTTTGAAGGTACTGTACTGTAAGATTAAAAATGTCCTCTCTACTTTTGTTTGTGTTTTATGTATTATTTGTGTGAAAAGAATTATAAATCTATTACAGTATAGTACTTTATAGCCAATTTTGTTAGTTGGATACCTAGGCTAACTTTGTTGGACTTACAGACAAACAGGATTTATGAACATGCTGTTAGAACAGAACTTGTTCATATGTAGGGGACTTGCTATACTAGAAGCATGCAAACAAAAGAGATAACCAGGGCAGGCAGGCCAAAAAACAGAGGAAAAATGGTAAGAGGATACTTAATCGGAAAGAATCAAAGTGGACAAGATTAGAGAAAGTACACTTCATCACACAAGCTTGTTCTGACCCTGTTTCTGGATTTTCCTTAGCTCCTGGGAGGCAGAGTCCATCCCAGCAGAGAGGACCTTGTTCTTGCTCAGGTGAATAAGAATCTGGTGACACTAAGATGGGAAAAGAGTGGTGCAGAGATAAGAATAAGCATGATGTGCTTAAGTGATTGAGAAGAAACCAGGCAAGCTGATATAGACATACTTGCTGGCTATACTGGAAGGTGGGACTGGTCAGGCCTGGATGGCTGGAGCTTTGAAAGCCAGTCAAATACTTGACTTTCTTTTGTCTTGTAGGCAATGACCAGTCACAGGACACTTTTATCCAAGGAATAGCAGGGTCTAAGCAATAATTTGGCATCCGAGTAAAGGATGGATTCAGATGAATGAGACCAGTGGTAGTGAGACAGTCACTGAAATGGGGTATGGAAAGAGAAAGGAAGCCAGTGCTAATGATAGAAGTGAAAGTAAAAATTTATAGGACTTCATGTCTAAATATAGGCAACTAAAGAGAGGGTAAAGAAAGAAACACATCAGATCTGACTAAGACAAACACATGAAAGAAGATGATACTGTAGGCCAATAGAAAAGCTACTTGGAATATGACAAGCATGGATTTCTTCCATATCTTTAAGCCTTGCTGGACTTGAGAGACAGTGGTACCCAAAATAGGAATGTCCCATTGGATACTGAAAATAGTAGTGTTTTGTGTTCCTTGAATAGAAGACGAGGATGCCAAGAACCATTGGAGGGTTTCCACTCCAAATGATTCTGTAGCCAACTTCTCTACTAAACTCCATCAGATTGTTCCCAGAATCCCCTCTCCTGGGCACCACAAAGGTGCCTACATGTTCTTCCCCTGTGAAATTATGCTCTCTTTACCTCTAAATGTTAGACATTTAACAGCCTGCTCATCAATATGAATTCTCAGAATGAGTCTTTATCTGTACATACTCTATAATCTCTTTAATTAAGTGTGGTTAGAGTGTGAGCTGTGCAAATATGACAATGCTTAACAGAAAGGTACAATAAAGACTTGCCTTGATCGGTCCCCAAGATACGTGTGCATGCTAAGTTGTGTTCAACTCTTTGCAACCCTATGGACTGCAAGTCTGCCAGGCTCCTCTGTCCATGGGATTCTCCAGACAAGAATACTAGAGTGGGTCACCTTCCCCTCCTCCAGGGGATCTTCCCAACCCAGGGACAGAACCCACATCTCTTACGTCTCCTGCATTGGCAGGCAGGTTCTTTACCACTAGTGCCACCTGGGAAGCCCAAAGATATATTTTCTCATTATTCAGGAACCCTTTGATGGTCATATTTATCACATATACATTGAGATTTTATAAGGGCAGTCAACCCAAGAGTAAATTTATTTTCTATTGACTTCGGCTTTTGCCTTTCTTAGCATATGAAAACTAGGGTCGCCTAGTGTTTAGGTCACCGCCAAGTTCTGAATTTCATGTTGAAGCGTGAAATTCATTAATTTTACAAAAAGCTTGCCTCTAGGGCATTCATTTCTTTCGCTGGCAAGAATGCCCTGTATTAGAAAACAACCCCTTACTTCATTGCATACTTTATAGCACAGCTGTCACCAATGAAAACAACATGTAAGGACCAAAGTAATCTATCAATGAGTTTCTGAACATGGAGTCCATCCAAGAGCAAGACAAACACACACAATGCAGCTTTTGCAATGCAGCATTGGAAGGAGCAGTGAGGTGTTTTTTTTTGTTTGTTTGTTTGTTTTTTTGAATCTCATATTGCCAAGTTACTGATTTAAGAATGCCCTAGAGTATAAATTATTTCGCCGAACCTCCATAGTGACTTTTGTCGAATGCCTTCTGCTTAGCCCATTAAAGGTGAAAACCATGAAATATTATTTGATTTGTAACCCAAGAAAATGCCTTAAAACCACCTGTCCCTCTTTGGAAAGCTGCCAGAATAAAGTGAGAGGAAAGGTTGAGCCTGAGAACAATAATTGGAGGTTGCAGCATGTGGCTCCGATCAAAGGTTGAGCCCATGGCTGTATGCAGGTTTCCAGTCTCTTTGGAAGGATTTCTATTTATTTTTCTTAACCCACATAGGAATCCTGGGTTTTGAGGTCAACGTTTCAAACAGTTTAATTGTGACCATACAACATTAAAAAACAAAACAAAACTGACAATGAATTGTGCTGAATTGTTATTATGTTTTATGTTTTCCTTTGAATTTGATTTGGAGAGGTTAGTTTCAGGATACATTTAATTTCCACGTGGAATTGGTAGATATTAAATTCCACTTTTCCTGAGTGCCTTGGGATTTTTTTTTTAATCATTTCAATTCTGCTGTGTCATCTATGGATTCCTATCCATTTAATTGGTGATCACTGGCTTCAGATTGCTTGCGTTCATCACAAACTTATTAAATTAACCATTAACATATAAGATAAGAAAAGTTGAATTTAAAGCTACATCCAAGCATTTTTTAAGATGCAGAAACTTACAGTTTGGAAAAGCAAAATCATAAAGTTTAAGTCTCACTTGACAAATTGATTATAAGATAAAAATCAAATTTTTTATGTGAAACTTCTTAATCTGACAGAGAGGCATGAGATATGCTATAGCAGTTCAGGGACATGCCTGTGATCCTGCCGATTAACTGTGTCTATTTATACAGGAATGCAGCAGTAATCTGTACTAATTATTACTTTCTAGAAGGCATCTAGCAGCTTAAGATTTAGGCTTTCCTTTATATTGAGCACTTATTGTCTGTCAGGTAATGTTCTACCTGATATTTTTATGCTTTAACAAATGAGTCATAATTAGTGCATCGCTTTTGCTTAGAGTGTTTCTCTATTTCATTTAAGTATCTTTACATTCTCCTGAACACACAGAACTCTTTCTTTGTTGATCATGTAAAGAGATACTTGAGCCTAAGCCTTTAGTTGAATGAATAAAATTACAAATTAGAGGATCTTACTTACAAGGAGATTAATATATGTATATGCATTAAGCTTAACAAGTGGGTTTTATATACTAGGAACTATGGTGAAGAAATGGCTTTACAAATGGTTTTTCTCTGGCCTTGATCTGCCTGAAATCAAATTATTTATTAATATTTATTTTGAAATAATTTTTAACTTTAAATGTCACAAAAATAGTACAGCTCATATATACCCTCTATTCATCTTATCCTAGTGTCTCAGTTCAGTTCAGTTTAGTTGCTCAGTCATGTCCTACTCTTTGCGATTGCAGGACTGCAGCACGCTAGGCTTCCCTGTCCATCGCCAACTCCCGGAGCTTACTCAAGCTCGTGTCTATCAAGTCGGTGATGCCATCCAACCATCTCATCCTCTGTCATCCCGTTTTCCTCCTGCCTTCAATCTTTCCCAGCATCAGAGTCTTTTCAAATGAGTCAGCTGTTCGTATCAAGTGGCCAAAGTATTGGGGTTTCAGCTTCGGCATCAGTTCCTCCAATGAATATTTAGGACTGATCTCCTTTAGGATGGACTGATTGGATCTCCTTGCAGTCCAAGGGACTCTCAGGAGTCTCCTCCAACACCACAGTTCAAAAGCATCAATTCTTCGGCGCTCAGCTTTCTTCACAGTCCAACTCTCACATGCATACATGACTACTGGAAAAACTATAGCTTTGACTAGATGGACCTTTGTTGGCAAAGTAATGGCAAAGTAATCCTAATGTTAACAACATACTTGTATAACGATATAGTACAACAGTTAGAACCAGGAAATTACCACTGATACTATAACCAAACTGCAGACCTCATTCTAATTCCACAAGTTTATCTTTCCCATGTTTCAGATCTCAATTCAGGGTCCCACATGCATTTAGATGTCTTGTCTCCTCATTCTCCCGCAAATCTGTGACAGCCTGTCAGCTTTGCTTGTCTTTTATCATCCTGACACTTTCATTGAAGACCAGTAGTTATTGAGCAGATTTATTCTCAAATAATATTTTTTAATGTTGGGGAAACATTTTTATTGTTTCCTAAACCCTCATAATGTGTCTGGACTTCATCACAAATGTTTTCCCGTAGTAGGATTCTGAGAAATAAGTAGGAGCATATGAGAGTACTGTAATTACTACAATTATGGAAAAGTAATTTACTGGCTGTATAAATTGAGCAGATTTCAAATAGAGCAGATCGGCCATAAAAAGTGAGCAGGATATTGAAAATAAATATTTTGGGAACTGGGAAATCGCTGCTTAAATGCACATACCAAATGTAAATGTTTTGCTAACATTTGTATAATTTAGTTTCTTAAAATGAAAACCAAGAAATTTCTTTTTTTAATTTAAAAAAATCAAGTAGATGCTAAGATGATCAAGTATTGGCAGGCATCATTCTTCCTCTTGTCCATCTGGTAGATGGACCTAAAAGTTTTTTCATTTTTTGATAACTTGGTTAAAATTAAGTAAAAAAAAATAAGCAGAATTATTTCTAAATTTATATTAGTTAAAGCCCATTGTGGAATCATTGTGGAAAGTGGTGAAATATTTAAAAGAGATGGGAAACATGATAAGAGGCAAAGATCACAGAATTTGATTCTAGAAAGACCTAAGGTAAAGCCCCAACTCAGCCACTTGTTAGTTGTCCAAAAATCAGCAGCCTCCAACATTCACAAGTTCTTGTGTTAAAACCAGATGTTTTTCTAAGAAATTAACCCTATCCTCAGGTATGCCCTCTATCAATGCCATGTTCCCATCTGCTCAAGCAAAACCTCCCGTGGGGCCTGTAAGTTTCAGAAGAGGATTTCAGAAACACGAATTTCCTGTATTAACAACAGCAAGTTCTTTTCCAGTGTTTTATTTAATCATCAAAACAGTCCTAACAGACAGGTGAAATTATTGTTCCCTTTTTATAAAGCAGGAAAGCGAGCCTCAGAGAACTCCAGGTCACATTGCCCTGAAGTGGTGGAACCAGGGTGCCAGGCCAGGTTTGTCGGAAGCAAAGCCTGTGTTTTTAACTGGTAGTCTGTTTCAGGAAGGCCTGCTGCTGTCGATGGGGTCGCAGAGAGTCAGACAGGACTGGGCGACTAAACAGCAACAACTATGCCACTCACCCAGAGGAGTGCCAGAGAACAGATCTGCTGTCAATCACAGACCTAGAATACCTGGTCCCTACAGCCATCCACAGCAATCACTACGAACTCACTTCTTAATTTGGTTTTTGAACAAAAAATAACGTTAATAAAATATTGCACACAACCACTTAACCTTTCAACTTGGATTAGATATTCTTCTAAATTATAAGGCTGACACTGGGCTGGGCTGTATCACTTTGAATGCTTGTGGAATTGTTTCTATGTAACTATACTTACAGTCTGATCAGCAGTCTGCAGTGAAGTTGTTATAAGAACCATTTGGCAAATACTGTCTGATTGCACTTGTACAAGGTACCTAGAATAGTCAAGTTCATAGAGTCAGAAAGTACACTGGTGGATGCCAGGGGCCCACAGGTGATGGGAGTGGGAGGTGGGTGAGGAGGGGGGATGGGGAGTGGATGTTTAATGGGGACAGAGTTTCAGTTTAGGAAGGTGGAAAATTCAGGAGATGGAAGATGGTGAGAATTGCACAACGATGTAAATGTACTTAGTGCCACTAAACTGTGCAATTAAATATGGTTAAAATAGTATGCTTTATATTATGTGACTTTTGCTTCCCTGGCGACAGCTGGTAAAGAGTCTGCCTGCAATGCGGGAGACCTTGGTGTGATCCTTGGGCTGGGAAGATCCCCTGGAGAAAGGAACATCTACCCACTCCAGTATTCTGGCCTGGAGAATTCCATGGATTGTATAGTACATGGGGTCGCAAAGAGTTGGACACGACTGAGTGACTTTCACAATTTTTAAAAAAGCATTATAAAAGAACCATCTGGGTTGAGCTCACTACTGAACTGAAAGTGGAGATGTTCTGGGAACAGCATCCCACTNTTGAGGCAAGCAGGGGCTACTGTCTAGCAGTGTGTGGGCTTCTCATTGCGGTGGCTTCTCCTACTGAGGGGCACAGACTCTAGGTGCCAGCGTTTAGGGATCGCAGCTTCCAGGCTCTAGAGTTGTGGCACATGGGCTTAGTTGCTTCAAGGTAGGTGGGATCTTCCTGGTCCAGGGATCGAACCAGTGTTCCCCGTATTGGCAAGTGGATTCTTATCCACTGTGCCAGGGAAGTCCTGTTTTGTATATTTTTGTAAATAAGGACAAGTCTTTTATGGAAGGCATACATTATCTAAGACATGCACACGTGTATTGACTAATGGCAAATGGTAGGAAGAAGTTGCTGAAATGAGGAAATTTGCATTATTAAGCAGAGGTTATTCAGTTCTCACCATAGGTTGGTCAGAATCACAGACATTCTGATATCACCAGTATCCATATAAATATGTATAGATGGAGACCATTTTTAAAATCTTTAACCTGATACCTTATAGATATTGACTAATTTAGGTAACTTACAGGGATGTAAAACTACCGATCTCACATTAGAAATGGAATGATGCATTAGGGTGTTTTCTACTGGCTGTTACTGAATTCTGGATGCTATGTACGTGATCAAGTATCATCTCTCCTGGGCATTTTGATGAGGTTCTCCTGGCTGTGTGAGGTTTGGCCCATTGACACCATGCTTGTTTTGTTTTTTTAATGATGTCACTGACTGCTGCAGCAATGAATACTTAGAAAGCCTTAATTTTAAGAGCTTCACTGACTCTTCCAGCTTCCCAGAACAATTGTAAGAGAGATCTCTTCGAGACTGAAATCATTTCTCTCTGCCCAGCTGCCACGGGAAGCTCATATGTTCAACAAATGTAAAACATGCTCGACACTCTCTGAGGAAGTAGGTTTTGCAGTGCTCAGGCTCTGTTTGGTAATCCCTTTGTGATCCAAATGTATAGTTCTTCAGCAAAACATGTGCCTATTGTTGCAAGGGAGGACTGTTATGTTTTACATGTAGTTGTGCCTAGCGATGGCATAGAAGCCCAGGGGGGTGAAAACAACAGATTCTATTGCCTGAGATCACAGATGTAGGAATTTTTCAAAATTTGATTGTGAGATATTATTCTCAGGTCACATTGCCTTGTTTGGGTCTTGCTCTGTACTCGTTTTCCTTGTTGTCTACATTGACTTTTCTTGTGAAGTGTGAAAGTCGCTCAGTTGTGTCCACTCTTTGCAATCCCATGGACTATACAGTCCTTGGAATTCTCCAGGCCAGAATACTGGAATGGGAGCCATTCCCTTCTCCAGGGGATCTTCCCAACCCAGGGATCAAACCTAGGCCTCCTGCATTGCAGGCAGGATTCTTTACAAGCTGAGCCGCCAGGGAAGCCTTTTAATACAAGGGACTATTCTTACAGGATTCCATTAAAAGTTAGAGTTATCCATGAGGTAACATCTATAGAAACAGAAAAAATAGCCTTAGTCCCTCTCAAATCCTGACCCCTCCCAACTCATCTTCTCATGCTGTGAGAACTGATACTCACATCAGGAAAACACATTATATTGTACTATAAGCCAAGAGAAGCATCTTCAAAATTGTTTTCTCTAGAGTCATTAACCACAGTTCTACAAAATATGGATGAAAGAAACCTCACATTTCACCATTTTCTCCACAGTTTGTTTATACATTATCTAGTTGGCCTCTAATTCTTTCAAAGAAAGATGCTTCCATCAATTTCCCTGGAGTTCTCCTGGCTGGCAGCATTTTCGTGACAGTTAGACTTAACAGCATGCCCTACAGAGAGCTGAGACCTTTAACTGAATATGTCATAGAGTCCATGCCTCCATCTGGGGCCCCCTTGGTGGAGGATGAGTCACCTGGGAGTATAGTCACCTTCCACCTCTTTAGGTTCCAGGTCTATGGTTCAAGCAACCATGGATGGAAAATATTTAAAAAAAGAAATCCATAAACTTCCAAAACAGCACTTTGCCCTGTGCTGGCAACTATTTATATAACATTTACATGGAATTTATAATAATTTATGTGGCATTTATATTATGTTAGATATTATAAGTAATCTAGAGATGATTTAAAATATACAGGAGGATGTGGATAGGTTATATGCAAATGCTACACCATTTTATATAATAGTCTTAAGTTTTCTTGGATTTTTATGTCTGAGATAGGTCCTGGAACGAATCCCTGTCAGATACCCAGGGACAGCTATGCAAGTGGCAGTCAAGAGACCTGGTGTGAGTCTCTGCTTTGACTCCACTGTGTTCCCACAGTCAAATAATTTAGCTACTCTGGACCACTTTTAAATCATATGTTAAATGAGGTGTGTGCATGTATGTGTGCATGTGTGTGTGTGTGCCTTTGTATACTCTGTTGCTTCAGTCACATCTGACTCTTTGCAACCCTGTGGACTAACACACCAGGTTCCTCTGTCCATGAGATTCTTCAGGCAAGAATACTGGAATGGATTGCCATGCCCTCCTCAAGGGGTCCTCCCTGACCTAGAGGTTGAACCTGAGTCTCCTGTGTCTCCTTTGTTGCAGGCAGATTCTTTTACCACTGAGCCACCGGAGAAACCCAGTAAATGAAGGGGTTGTGCTAAATTATCACTAAAATGTTTCCCAAGCTCAAACTGGTTATTATATTCACATTTTGTTTAATCTATCTAAAACATACCTTGATTGATTGGCCTTTTAGAGAAAAATAATCAAAATAAATAGTGCTTTTTTTTTTTTTTTTTTTTTTGCATTTAACCCCTCATTTACCTCTCTCGGTACTTCATCTAGTTCCGCCCTAATACACCTGAGAAAGGCAATATTTTCGCATCAGAGATATGGGCTCCCTCTCTCCACAAAGGATGTGGCCTGGAGTGCTCTAGAGAGGTGTTAGAATTTTGAGTAGAGAAAGGAGTGTATGGGATTCCCAGGTGGCGCTAGTGGTAAAGAATCCACCTGCCAATGCAGGAAGTGTAAAAGATGCAGGTTCAATCCCTGGATCAGGAGGATCCCCTGGAAGGAATGGCAACCCACTCCAGTATTCTCGCCTGGAAAATTCCATGGACCGAGGAGCCTGGCAGGCTATTGTCCATGGGGTTGCAAAGAGTCAGATGCAACTGAGCAACTGAGAAAGGAGTCTGTACCGAATAAGGCGGATAGCTGAGTTGACCCACTAAGAATCACTGAACTACGTTGTCCGTTTAGTGTCTTAACAGGGAAACCTGCCCTCTGCAAATAAATTTCCAAGATAGTCCCACTGAAGCTACAAAAGAAAAGTTCTTAAAGCTTGCCTGCCTCCTCAGAATCTTCTGATGCTGACATTTTTGTTTGTGTTGTTCAGAATGCACACTGAGCACTAAGTTAAAACTCCCAAATCTAGGGAATTAAAATCTTCCTTATTTCCTATCTACTTTGCAGGACTTATCCTGCTCCTACCTGAATCTCTGCTGCAGAGTTGGGAGCATCTACATTGAATAGAGAGTACAATTATTTATTTACTACCTACTTAAACTTCCCAAGTATTCTTTGTGTCTTTTCAAATGCTCACTTTCTGCTAAGTATGTTCCTAAATGAATCTTTACAAGTCAAGTAAACATAGTTTATTCCTCGTTTACTTCATGATAGTTATGCATGGTTCTGAAACTTCACAAAAGAGCCTAAGAGCCTTTTTATGAACACCTTAGCAAGTGTGAATTAAATGAGATTCTGATCTTTAGAAATATGTGACTTCTGATCTCTGTGCCCTTTTTTTTTTTTTTTTGGTGATGCATCACCTCAGTTGTGAATCCTCACGTTGTTTTGAAGATGATAAACAAAAAAAGGCATGATGTGGTTTGCCCGGCAATCCGTCCTCTGCCAATTTGCAATGGTAAGGGAGTAAATGGAAGGCAACTTTTATAGTAAAGAAACCAAAGCAGTGTTATGAGTCNTTTTTTTTTTTTTTTTTTTTGCATTTAACCCCTCATTTACCTCTCTCGGTACTTCATCTAGTTCCGCCCTAATACACCTGAGAAAGGCAATATTTTCACATCAGAGATATGGGCTCCCTCTCTCCACAAAGGATGTGGCCTGGAGTGCTCTAGAGAGGTGTTAGAATTTTGAGTAGAGAAAGGAGTGTATGGGATTCCCAGGTGGCGCTAGTGGTAAAGAATCCACCTGCCAATGCAGGAAGTGTAAAAGATGCAGGTTCAATCCCTGGATCAGGAGGATCCCCTGGAAGGAATGGCAACCCACTCCAGTATTCTCGCCTGGAAAATTCCATGGACCGAGGAGCCTGGCAGGCTATTGTCCATGGGGTTGCAAAGAGTCAGATGCAACTGAGCAACTGAGAAAGGAGTCTGTACCGAATAAGGCGGATAGCTGAGTTGACCCACTAAGAATCACTGAACTACGTTGTCCGTTTAGTGTCTTAACAGGGAAACCTGCCCTCTGCAAATAAATTTCCAAGATAGTCCCACTGAAGCTACAAAAGAAAAGTTCTTAAAGCTTGCCTGCCTCCTCAGAATCTTCTGATGCTGACATTTTTGTTTGTGTTGTTCAGAATGCACACTGAGCACTAAGTTAAAACTCCCAAATCTAGGGAATTAAAATCTTCCTTATTTCCTATCTACTTTGCAGGACTTATCCTGCTCCTACCTGAATCTCTGCTGCAGAGTTGGGAGCATCTACATTGAATAGAGAGTACAATTATTTATTTACTACCTACTTAAACTTCCCAAGTATTCTTTGTGTCTTTTCAAATGCTCACTTTCTGCTAAGTATGTTCCTAAATGAATCTTTACAAGTCAAGTAAACATAGTTTATTCCTCGTTTACTTCATGATAGTTATGCATGGTTCTGAAACTTCACAAAAGAGCCTAAGAGCCTTTTTATGAACACCTTAGCAAGTGTGAATTAAATGAGATTCTGATCTTTAGAAATATGTGACTTCTGATCTCTGTGCCCTTTTTTTTTTTTTTTTGGTGATGCATCACCTCAGTTGTGAATCCTCACGTTGTTTTGAAGATGATAAACAAAAAAAGGCATGATGTGGTTTGCCCGGCAATCCGTCCTCTGCCAATTTGCAATGGTAAGGGAGTAAATGGAAGGCAACTTTTATAGTAAAGAAACCAAAGCAGTGTTATGAGTCTAAGCTATTTGGTCAGAGAGAAATGAAGGAAGAGATGAACCCTAGCTTCTCAGCACTTCATCTCTGGTGAGGGCATGCTATAGAACCATGAGATGAAATCCAGAGTCAGGGCTAACTGACCAAAGCAATCATTTATGAAATTATGATGGTTTGATGGGAAGTCTTGCCTAGTTTTCTTAAGTTAGGTGTGAATAACCCAACTGGCATTATAATGCTTGACAGACATTATGCACAATTAAGTGTGTTTCCTGCAACTGACAGCATTGAACAGTGCTGTAATTTTGCTATTCTCTTACTTTCTGAGACTGCTCTGTGAATTTCTGGACATTCATATATATTGGAGCTGTTTTTTCTTTTCTAAGTCACTTCATTTGGGCCCCACTGTGTGCGAATTTATGAACTGTAACTCACCAGGCTCCTCCATCCATGGGATTCTCCAGGCAAGAATTCTGGAGTGGGTTGCCATGCCCTTCTCCAGGGTTTCTTCCAGGGATCAAACCCCTATCTCTTACATCTCCCGCATTGGTAGGCAGGGTTCCTGACCACTAGCCACCTCCCGGAAATCCATATTAGAGTTAGAACCTCTGAATTATGACCACATAAAAAAAGTTAGTGCTTCTGTTGACTCAAGTTATGGTCCTGGCCTAATAATGCTTACCTAGCTTGTGGCCTCAAACAAATGCCCTAACCTTGTTACATGCCACCATCTGACTCTGTACAGTCGAGGTCCTGATGTGTAGCATCTCTGAAATCCTCTTCATCCGTTCAGTATCTATTGGATGTCCACTGTAAGATGGGCACTGTGAAAAATGAGAATGAATTAGACTCAGCATTCTTTGATCGTCCCAGATAACCTGAATTACTCACTATAATATCATTTACATTTTGATGAGTCAGCAAAGGGTTAAGCAATGGTGAATGCTAGAGATATTTATCAGATTTCTTTTTGAAGCAGAGAAGCATATTGATAGAGTCTGGTTTTTCGGATGGTGTTCAACGAATTAGAATAGACAATATAAATTAATTTTGTGAATAAAATTTTATGAGACACTATATCAAATAACTTCAGTAAAATCAAGATATATTATTATACTCATTGCGGATATTCATGGTCTAATCTTGTAATTATATTTTTAGATTGGATTTGTACAACCTTATTATCCAATTATTCACTCCATGCTGTTCATAGGTACATAAATGTTTATTACTATGTTCCTTAATGTTGGTTCATTGTATTTACTAGAAAGAAGAATGTCAGAAGTAATCTCCATGATTTTTCTACTTTCTCAATTGTAAATATATAACTTTGGATATAGTTTTCCAATGTTCTGTTATTTCTTTAGATAAGAAAAATTAGTACAGCAATAGAATGTATGCTCTTTTTTTCCCCCAGTGCATAAGTTTAGGTGCTACTAAGCAATCATTTGGGAGAAGGCAATGGCACCCCACTCCAGTACTCTTGCCTGGAAAATCCCACAGACGGAGGAGCCTGGTGGGCTGCAGTCCATGGGATCGCTAAGAGTTGGGAACAACTGAGTGACTTCACTTTCACTTTTCACTTTCATGCATTAGAGAAGGAAATGGTAACCCACTCCAGTGTTCTTGCCTGGAGAATCCCAGGGACAGGGGAACCTGGAGGGCTGCCATCTTTGGGGTCGCACAGAGTCAGACACGACTGGTGACTTAGCAGCAGCAGCAGCAAGCAATCATTTTGGGCTAAATACATTTAGCATTCAACTTCTAATAAAAGGGACAATCTTAAGTGGAACTCTATCTCAAGGCAGTTTTGTCCACAGTGAGCTGTTTCTCAGGCTCTAAGGAGATTGTGAGACCCACTGAAGAAGCCTGAAGTATGTATAGTCAAGTCTCAAAATTCACTCATAAAGATTTTTTGAATGTCTACCTTGTGGCTGGCCCTGTAGGTTCTGAGAAACCAGAAGTGAATATCACAAGCTCCTTTCTACCAAGGACTCACAGTTTTGTTTAACTACTGACCATTATACTTTATAATATGAGTATGAAATCTGAATATCTGGATTTAAATATTAATTCCCTTTTTGGAAAAGCTACCTGGAACTTTTATGCCTTTTAGTCAGTCCAGCTGTCATCCTTGCATCGATTACTGGATAGGTTTCACATATTCATGAATATGTTTGGGGGCAGGTTTTAATGATCCTTGAAACATTAATTCCATTGTATTATTTTCACTTCCAAAATATTTTCAGCCATAATGTAAATTAAGGCAAAACCACTGTTAGATGGTAGGTTAGGCTACCAGATTGTCACTATTAACTAGTAAGAAATACACTATATAACTGATGAATTCTTAATTGAAGAAATAACTCCTGTTCAAATTCCTAAGTTATTAAGACTTGACAAAAATATCAAGGACTAGGTGAGAGTGCAACTTGGGGTTAAGGTTTTCTTTTACCACTGAGGAAAAGGAGATCTAGAGATACAAAAACCACTGCCCACGATAGATGAAAGAACTAACACTGGAATCCACATTTTCCCCTCTCCATCTGGTTCTCCTTCTACTGTGCCATATTCTGCTACCAAAACTGTTAACAAGGATCATAAAATGAAGATATCTGTATCTATGTTTATATCTGTATAGACTATGTCTATGGGACTTCCCCAGTGGGTCAACAGGTGAAGAGTCCTCCTGCAATGCAGGAGACAGAGGAGACATGGATTCTATTCCTGAATCAGGAAGATCCCTGGAGTAGGAAATGGCAACCCAGTCCAGTAGCATTGCCTGGGGAATCCCATGGACAGAGGAGCCTGGTGGGCTGCAGTCCACAGGGTTGCAGAGTCAGACACCACTGAGCCACTGAGCATGCACGCATCCTATGTTTATATCGATTATCTGTACAATCTGGCAACCGTTCTTTTTAGTGCACTGGGTCTTCTTGCTGCTCATGGGCTTTCCCCAGTTGCAGAATGCAGGCCTCCCATCGTGGTGGCTTCTCTTGTGGCAGAGCACAGACTCCGGAGTGCACGGGCTTCAGCAGCTGTGGCACATGGGCCTGGTTGCCCCATGGCCTGGAGGATCTTCCTGGACCAGGGATCAAACCTTTGTCCCCAGCAGGTGGATTCTTAACCACTGGACCACCAGGCAAGGCCTGGGTAATTATTTTAAATAAAGCAGATCATCTATTTGTGGCCGAAGAAAGTGAATTGAAAGTGTGCTTGCCTGCTGACAACTGTATGTGAATCAGCGCTACCTCAGTGGTCAGAAGCATGGAAATAGAGCACACGCAATCCTTTGGTGTTCCTGCCCTAGCAAAAATCGGGATTAAATTTGGATACAGGTTCATGGAGAAGACAAAAAGTGTCTAATTTTACCTCAGACACACCCCTGTGTTGTTTAATGGAGGAAAAATATGTATTTGTGTGTTCCCCAAAGATAGATGCTTTGTGAATCATTTTTTTTTTAATGTACGTTGATAAGAAAACTTAAATAAGATCTCATTATTTTAAAAACATCTAGTATCTGCAGATACAAAGAACTCATATAATACAGATTATACCCTTTGTCTTCTTTTTTTGATGCTTAAAAATCGGTTTTACCAGGTGAAGAGTATGATAATTAAAATATTAATTGTAACTAATAAGTATAAAGAATAATTGTCCTTTTAGCTGGTAAAGAACCTGGTAACTCTTCCACATGAGATGCTGTTGAAGCATCTAAATATATTTTTAGCAAAGAGAAACCTAAAGGAAAAACCATGAGATGCCTCTGTTGAATGTTTAAAGTCTATTTTTTACAATGGAATTAGGCTTACTCTGTGAGGACATTACAGAAGACATTTTTTGAATTAACATAAGGAGCAAATTTCTAAACTTTCAAGGAACTGGTACTGTCTGAAAAGGATGGGGGTACTCCTGAGGCAGGGGCTCGGCCTCTGAAAGTTTCAAACAGATCTTACACCTTTACTGGAACACAGCTTACACCTTTTCTGGGTGATGCAGCAGTTGTTTGAACCAGATGACCTCTAGTTACTTTCAACAATGAACCCTGTTAAGGTATTATTGAACAATTATGCCAATGGGAGTACAAAGGAAATCCAAAATCAAGGATGGTGTTTGGTTTTATTGATCCACAAGAATGGCTGTGGCTGACTGAAATTCTATCTTGAGGAGGATCCTGAGGCCACTTCTGGGCTCAATATAAATGAGCACTCTGATTGATTGATGATGCTGCACTAGGAAAGAAATGAAAGGAAGGGTTCACCCCCTGCACACAAGCCTGGCATGTGCCACCTTGACCTTAAAAGGCAATCTGTCTTTTCTCCATCTCTAGCATTTGATTATTCATTGTTTTGCACCTTTGTTCTTATGCACCTAAGCATATTGGTTAACTCAGGTTTGAAATTCCAATGATGAATAGTCTTCCATGTAGAAGGTTTTTTTTTTTTAATTAACTAAAAATTATACATTTATAACAGAAAAAAGCATGCCGTGTATGTTACTATCCCTTTTAGGATGACTTATGATTTGATTAACGATTATAATGAACAATCAGAAAATTTAACTATTAGAAGATTTTATTCAAATCGGCCTTTTAAATTATTGAAAATCTATCTGGCTTCGTGTTTTGGGAAGCTTCGTGTCTGACTTCCACATGCCCTTTGTTCTTTTTTTAAGTTTGCCTGGCTTAAAGGAAATTATTCAGTGCAGAGCTCAATTACAAATGTGCTCTGACAGTCAGGAGGCTTTCTCTCTGGTTTTATCTGGAACTCCAACAGAGGTGATAAAGAAGTCCCAAGGCCTGAAATATAAATTCATATATCCACACACAGTAATGGTGATTTTTTTTTCATCTAAATCTTCAGGAAAGTCCAAATTTCAGAGAGTTTCTGATTCAGGATGTTTCCATAACTCTCTTTGTCTTAAGCAAATGCAATGAAGTATATGGGAGCCCGTTATATTGTACAACCACTGTACATAAAAATTAAGAAGGTAATCATAGTTATCAACATTTTGATTTGGGCCAAAAATCCGTGGGTTGTAGGACATTCAAAAGTCTAATGACCTTGAGAGAATTGTAGGGTTTGAATTTTCATGAAGATGAACTTTGCTAAGTGACTTTTGCAGATATTTATGTACGGTAAGCATTTGTTTGATGTCAAGCATGATGAATGTCATTTTCTTCCACGTATTTTCCCCTTTAAAATATATTTATTTTGATCATGCTCTTTAGCAAATTTTTCCTCTGAGACTTTGTACAAATAAAGTAATAGATATAACAGAACCTAACAGAGATGGGGCCATTGACTTGAGTTTTATTTAAAGTTATCTAACTGTTCTACTGATGATTTACTTGTGTTTATTTTTAGCATTTTACATATTACTTACACGTAATTATCCTAAAATAAGTACTTATTGGAGACTGAAAATCAAAACATGGATTCCTTTCTTTCTTTTTTAAATTATGAAAGTATGATAACACATTTATAGAAGACTTGGAAAATATAGAACACAGTTATATATAGTTCCACTGTATTTTACAATTACAAAATGTTTTTTAAAATCTTTTACAAAGATTTTTAGTTGGAGTTTCAATATCAAACTCTCAAAAATTAATATAATGAATCTACAGAGGAGTTGAAGGATATACTAGACTTGCAAAAGCACTATGAACCAATTCAATGTAATTAAGATTTATACAATTTTCACATGACTGTAGGACACAAATTCTGTTCAAGTTCTCATAGACTGTAAACTAGGAGATACTAGAACATATCCAAGGACATAAAACAAGGTGCAAAAATTTCATGATCTAAACATATTGAAATCATAGAGAGTCTAGTCTCTTATCACTGTGGAATTATGTAGCAATCAATATCAAAAGATATTTGAAATTAACTGACCTATTTGCAAGTGCAGTGTGACATTTGCCAGGAGAGATCTTTGACTTAGCCATCAAAAGGCTCAATAAAGTAACAGGAATTTGTTAAAACATAGCATGTCTTGCTTAAATTTTTTCCTGCCTTCCCATGGATGGCATGAGAAAGCCCCTCATGTATTAACTTGCACTCTGCTAGGCACCAGAGAAGCAACATAAATACTGCAGAAACACCAGCTCCAAATCTGAAGCTGTCTGCAGTCTCAAGGAGGAGACAGATGGACAAACTGCAATTAAAAGGGGGTGTGAAGTTTATGTAGTATGCATTGGAGTCCATAGGATGCTAACTTAAGCTGGACCAGACAAGTTACTCCCAGCCTCTTGGGGAGGGTGACAGCTGACTAAAACCAGAGGACAGTACTTGTGAGTGAGATTGAAAGGTCGTTGTTGAATCACGACGCCAGGATTCTTGGCCTCCGGAGGAGAAGAATTCAATCCGGAGCCGGAGACGAGGCTTGATCGCTCAGAGCTTTTGTGTAATAAAGTTTTATTAAAGTATAAAGGAGATAGAGAAAGCTTCTGACATAGACATCAGAAAGGGGCAGAAAGAGTGCCCCCCTGCTAGTCTTTAGCTGGATGTTATATAGTCACCAGCAGTCTGTTAATGAATGAAAGGAATGTCTCAAAACTTAGAATGGCACCAGGCCCCTCACCCATAAAATGTATTTTGGGATAACCTTGGCTCCAAATGGTTTATCTTGAGCCATAAAATGATTAAGTTGAATCTTAAAGAAGGGCAGATCACCATACAAATAGTTTCATTTACGTAGATTAGAGGAACAATATCGAAGTATCACATACTGGTTTATCAAGTAGGTTCTGAGCCCAAAAGGTGGAACCGACTTGAAGACAGTTTGGGGTAAATGCATAGTACATTAGCATAGCTTAAGACAAGTNTCACATTATTTCCCTGCTGCTGCTAAGTCACCACAGTCACGTCCAACTCTGTGCAACACCATAGACAGCAGCCCACCAGGCTCCCCATCCCTGGGATTCTCCAGGCAAGAACACTGGCGTGGGTTGCCATTTCCTTCTCCAATGCATGAACGTGAAAAGTGAAAGTGAAAGCGCTCAGTTGTGTCCGACCCTCAGCGACCCCATGGACTGAAGCCTACCAGGCTCCTCTGCCCATGGGATTTTCCAGGCAAGAGTACTCCACTTGTTTTTGTTGTTCAGTTGCTAATTCATGTCTGATTTTTTGTGGCCTCATGGATTGTGGCATGCCAGGCTCCCCTGTCCTCCACTGTCTCCCGGAGTTTGCTCAAATTCATGTCCATTGAGTCAGTGATGCTTTCTAATCATCTCATCCTCTGCCGCCCCCTTCTCCTTTTGCCTTCAGTCTTTCAACTGCCTCTACTCAAAGTCAGGCTTGGCACTTCCTGTTGGTTGGTTTCCCTTTCTTCAAGCTCTAAATACTCTGCCCCACAGATAACTTTCAGACCCTCTCTGAACTCACCCAGTCTATCCAACTGAATATCCTTCCATTCTCTGAAGCATACAAGTCAAGCAGTTTTCTCACTCTCTCTGTGACTCTCCTTTAAAACAAGTATGGCCTTGGGATAGATCTTATCCTCCCTAAATTTAACCAGCTCCTCCCATGCTGACCACTCACCTAATGTAAAAAGATCCACGGAAAGCACCTGCATCAACTGTCTTCCATGGGCTCTGGCGCACAGCTGATGCTCAGTAAACTCCTCGCTTTGCCCTTTGTCCAGCCTTTGCAGTGCTTCCCATTCTGCCCCTGCTGTTACTCGTGAGTTGTGTTCTTTTGTCCTCCATTTTTCCAGATTCCTTTTATCTTCAGAAGTTGAAGGTGTGTATCTTCCATGAAATTGTCCCCAGATACTCAACAGATGTCACCACCTTCCACCTCTGGAGCCATTCTGTACACAGAGTCAGTAACATGCAATCCATCATCACTTATTCTCTCATTTCTGTGTTTGCTAAGCCAGTCTCTGTAGCCACATTAGAGGTTCTCTATTTACTGGACCTTACATTTCTTCTAGAACCCATCCCAGTGTAGAATGTATAGGGGGTTCGCCATGGTGTATCTGATTCATGAAGTGACCCATGACCTCTCAGACATTTTCATCTCAGCCTTTGCTGGAAAACCATCTGCACAGAAGAGCATGTCTAACCACTCCACCTAAAATAGCCCTTCCATCACAATGCACCCTTATTCTGCTCAAGATTTTCTTTATGGCATTTACCTCTACTTGGCTATATGTTAGCTATTTGTTATTTTATTTCTTTACTGTCCACCCTGTTCCCATAAAAATACAAGTTACATGAGATCAGGCACTTCATTTTAGACACTTCCTTGATAGACATTGAAAAAGTGTCGAAAGAAGTGAATCCATTTAGAATCTAGTTTTCTGATTGACAATAAACAGTTATGATTTTGACTCAATCCTAGTCCAAGTGAACAGGTTTAGGTTTTATATATCATTAAAATGAATAGATGCTGTTATTAATAAACATGTATGTGGACAGCTTTACCAAAAAGGCCAGAATTCCCCAGCTGGACAGCAGGCTTTAATACATAACTCTCTTCTTACTTTTCTGATAAAACACAGTACTTAGATATAAATGCCTTTCTATTAATCTTTTCTCTATCCACTGGCTTAATGATAAACACAGCACAGGCCTGTATAATGCTCATCAGTTATCAAAACGAGAAGTTGTGGGATTAGTGAACATTTGATGCAAGTGAAAATGGCTTTCCCATTCATCACTAGTGACTCAGCCCCATATTACTGTGCATGGTTGTAGTTCTCTCATCTCCCAAGAAGCTAAGGTTTATAAAGTGTGCTTCTGAAAGAAATTACTTTATGTCAATGTTTAGTTACCGTTATTAATGAAAAATACTCATATGACTTTCAGAAATGTTCTGTGAACATTTTTATTAACTGTACATAAATCCAGAGAAACCATGCTCCATTACTGCCACCTGCTCTTTGAATTTTTTTATCCAAGGCTAAGTCTTGAGTCATAATGAGAAAACCTGCTGAGTCAGAATTATTTCTCTGTGGGCTTCTCCCATACTACACAGAACATTCACTTTTCTACATAAAAAAGTAGTGTGTATATATATATACTATATAAAAATTATACCATATATATTTTATGTGTGTGTGTGTTAAGTCACTTCAGTCATGTCTGACTGTTTGTGTCTCCATAGACTGTAGCTTGCCAGGCTCCTCTGTCCATTGAATTCTCCAGGCAAGAATACTGGAGTGGGTTGCCATGTCCTCCTGCAGAGGATCGTCTTGACCCAGGGGTCAAATCCAGGTTTTCTGCATCTCTTCCATTGGCAGGCAGGTTCTTTACCACTAAGGCCACCTGGGAATAAAAATTATATCATGTGTATTTTATGTGTATATTATAAATTGAAAAAGGAGGAAATTGACATATGAATAGTTTTACTTAGGCATGATATAAATCAATTGATATTCATATGGTCCATTATCTGTAAGAATATGAATTTATACCCTCAGATCAGCAATCATCAAACTCAGTTATGTGCATATGAATAAAGTATTTTTTATCAAAGACTGTTTGTGATGAAGAAACTAAATACTCTCAGAGCTTCTCTCAACAACCTATAAAGGTTGTGAAGTGAAAGTGAAAGTCGCTCAGTCGTGTCCGACTCATTGTGACCCATGGACTATACAGTCCATGGAATTCTCCAGGCCAGAATACTGGAGTTGGGTATCGTTTCCCTTCTTCAGGGAATCTTCCCAACCCAGGGATTGAACCTAAGTATCCTGCATTGCAGGCGGATTCCTTACCAGCTAAGCCTTCAGAGAAGTCCAAGTATACTGGAGTGGGTAGACTATCCCTTCTCCGTGGATCTTCCTGACCCAGGAATCAAACCAGGGTCTCCTTCATTGCAGGTGGATATAAGGGTTGGTTGGTTTTAAATGTCATGATTTGAAAGGGAATTGAGAAATCCTCTTACCCAGGCCTTGGAAGTGTTATTATCCCTTCTTAAGTTAATAAAGTTGATGTCCAGAGTTTGATTGACTTGCCCATGATTATAAAGCTGATTTGGTAGCAGAAGAGGCAGAACTTGAGTGTAGTGCTTTTCGTACTATGCTGAGTCACCAGAAGATGATGTGCTTGTGTTGAAGCTCAGTCTTGGAGGATGGATAGCACAGTCTTGGGCATAGAAGCTGGAAGTTTCAGGGCATCATGAGACAGTGAGGAGAATGGTTTGGCTGCAAGTGAAGTGAGAGTTAATGTCAAGGATAAACTATATAATGGATTTGTACTTTATCAGATAAGCGATGGTACAATTTTAAAGTTTTTGTTTGTTTGGGTTTCTGGGAGTAAGGGGAGTTTGGGTTTGCTTTTGAGTAGGAAAATAATATGTTTAGATGACTAAACTAGCTTGTAGGTTCATGTTGAATAGAACAGGATATACACCAAGAAGCCAGGAGATGAGTTAGGATGCTATCTACAATGGTCTTGTTTATAATACGGGGCTTCTACCAAGAATAGTATTTCACATTTTATGACCTTATGCTTTTCAAGCAATTCAAACACTTTTCACAAATATTATCACATTTATCTTTACAAGACTGTGAAGAAGGCAGGGGCAATTATAGTCGTTGCATACAGTAGTGAGACCAGCAGCCTATAGGCAAAATATTGTTCTCACTGCTAATATATTGTTGAACTGAGTGAAATTCTTAGCAAATGTCTGAAAATCCAATGCCCTTTTCACTGTATATCTTGTTCTCTGTTTGTTTAACTGTTTGTGTACTTAAAACACAGATATAATTTTTCCCTAGTAAGTTATTGGTCATAATAATCCTCCTTTTCTTCTCTGAATATACTGAATATTTACTTTTTTTCTTCTTCCTTTTGGTTTTTGTTTGTAGGTTAGAGATTCAACTAGAATGGTTTCTGCTTCCATAAGTTTTTAAGAATACTTTATCCATTTGATCTAGCCACTTATTCACATTTTTAGTTGAAAAAGCTTTAGGAAAGAGAAGTAAATAAAGATGCTCAGACTGCCATGCCACCAGCAGGATTTGTGAAGCGCTTAATCTTCCAGCTCTCTTTCGAGGGCTAGGACAGGTGATGGAGTGACTGGTGGACAAGTGAGATGGAGTCACCACTGCAAGGGGCAGAAAGCCCACAGCCAAGATGAGCGTGCACCAGGGGAATGAAACACTGGTCTAAGCTTCCTGGTACTGTGTTCCTTGGAGACACCATCACAAGAGTTCATGGAAAGTGGGTCACATTCAAATATGTTTTCTTCATGGTTAAGAAAAAATAATCTATAAATATGCTCATGGCTATTTAGGTGAACCTGGGCCTTGTATGGAATTGGAATGGACTGAAAGAGTAACACTGGCAAATTCTACCATGTGTAAAATAGATAGCTAGTGGGAAGCTGCTGTATAGCACAAGGATCTCAGCTCAGTGCTCTATGATGACCCGCAGAGGGGTGGAATGGGCTTAGTGGTGGGAGGGAAGTCCAAGATGGAGAAGATATACATATACCAATAGCTGAGCCACTTTATTGTACAACACTGTAAAGCAATTATACCTCAATTTTTAAAAAATGTGGGTGATAGAACATGACTTAGTGAATAGAATATGAGACACCAAGAGTGGAAGTCCTTGTCAGAATCTTTCACCAGCTCCCTACACAGCCTTTGTGATCTGGATTTCTATTTCAAGTTAAATATGGTAGGACCGTTGACCTATCTTAACAGACATGATTCATTATACCTGAGATAACTCTATCTTTTAGTACTTATTGTACAAAATGTATCAAAAATCACTAGTAAACCAGAGACTTTATTTTAACAATCTTTAAAGAAAACTTTTTCAGGTTAAACTAAGCATAAGAAGTTTATCTGAGAACTCTTTCTAATAAGAAGCAATTTTTCTCATAAAAAGATCTGAATGAAAGTAAGAACATGTGTTTTCACTTGATGGACTGTCTTACTGCTTCTGCTAAGTCGCTTCAGTCGTGTCTAACTCTGTGCGACCCCATGGACTCCAGCCTACCAGGCTCCTCCGTCAATGGGATTTTCCAGGCAAGAGTACTGGAGTGGGTTGCCATTGCCTTCTCCAAGGGACTATCTTACTGCTTACTAGTGGTTCAAAAATAAGGTTGTAATTACCCTGCCTTCAAAACAGGTAAGGTTAGTTTCCTCAGGGAGCCTTCTGTACAGTGAACCACGGTGGAATATTAGAAAACCTGTTAATTGTTAATTAANCCAAGGGACTATCTTACTGCTTACTAGTGGTTCAAAAATAAGGTTGTAATTACCCTGCCTTCAAAACAGGTAAGGTTAGTTTCCTCAGGGAGCCTTCTGTACAGTGAACCACGGTGGAATATTAGAAAACCTGTTAATTGTTAATTAACCAGAGAAAGAGATGAAATTTGGTCAGGGAAAATTCTCAGTAGTGCCTTCTAGAAAATTATGAAGAAAGCTTCAACCCCACCTCATTACGTGAGTCATGGCTTGAAGTGGGGTGTTTGAAGGTATTCATACATGCTCCCTCTTAGGGAAAGTAGATGAATGAGCAGATCTAAGAAATTCTGCTTTTCATATTTGGGAATATGCCAAGAACTAGGGCAGAGACCTGCAAGCTATTGTAAGTGTCAAAGCATATGTGATCTGGGAAACAAACCAGAGCCAAGTCATGTAAAACAAGGCCAGGATGATTAAATCACCTCCAAGGTGTAAAATATAAGCCAGACCTCAGAAACAGAAGCACATCAAAACCTTGAGGCCAACTTTCAAAGTAGAGAAGCAAAACAAGACCAAGCCAACTCAGGTATCATTGTTTGAGCAACTTCTTGAAACAAAAAGGCAAAAACTGATGTTTATTATGAACCCAACATGTGCCAGACACTGTAACTTTCCTACCAGAATCACATCAAGTCTGGGCAGCAGTCATAAAAGGTTGTTGATATAGATAATGAGGGCACAGGGGAGATTTAGTAAACTGCTAAAGGTCTCTTAGCTAATAAACCATAAAATCAGAGCCATGTGACTTTAGAGCTGGTAATTCTTAACTACTACCTGATGCCCTGCACTGGGGAGAAAAAGAAATGAATGAGACACGCCCACACTTCTGTATGGAATTATGTAACAGCCCTATGGTCTTCTTTGGCCGAACTTGCTTTGGGGTCTAGCACAGCCTGGGAACTTGGATTTGCGACCTGAGAGCCTGGTAAATTCATCTGCATCCCTTGGAGAAACAGCGCACAGCAGTCATTCTTATGTGGGCAATGGATACCAGCCCACTGAACTCTGTATAGTACAGGGGTCTCCATACTTCTTTAAACCTTTTGCACCCCTTGCTAAGAGCATTTTGCTAATACTAGCAGACCTCTAATATGAGCCCTAGGTGATGTTTATGAATTTTGTGACGTCTTCCACTGCACTAAGTCCAACTTCATAACATTTAAAAATCTGATTGAGATTAACATATACACACTACTATATATAAAAGAGATAATCAATAAAGACCTATGGTATAGCACAGGAAACTCTACTCAATACTCTGTAATACAAACTTACATGGGAAAGGAATCTAAAAAAGCATAGAAGTGTGTGTGTGTGTATGTTTAGTTGCTCAGTCATATCCAATTCTTGGCAACCCCATGGACTATAGCTACCATGCTCCTCTGTCCATGGGATTTCCCAGGCAGGAATACTGGAGTGTGTTGCCACGCCCTTCTCCAGGAGATCTTCCCCACTCAGGAGTTGAACCCACATCTCTTGCAGCTCCTGCATTGCAGGTGGATTCTTTTCCATTGAATCACTGGGGGAGCTGTGTAAATCAACTCTTCTCCAGTGTAAAATAATTTTTTTAAAGAAAAACATCACAGCTAAGCAAAAAGAAATCTGAACACCAGTGGAGCTCTGAAGAGCCTGCATTCCCAAGCTGGAAGCTATGATCATATTAATAGTACTTTCTGGCTACCAACCTCCCCAAGGATGTAGGAGCCCATTCCATCTGATTCCCTAGGCCTGGAAACTAGACAGCCATAGAACTGAATTAAGTGAAGTCTTCACAGCCACATTCACTGGCATCTCTCTTCTTCACCGTCATTGGAAGTCTTTGGCTGGACTCTGGATTTCCTTGGTGGAGGCTATGACCTAATCCATCTCTCTCAGGCTGATTAATCTGGTCACTATGCAGAGTCTGCAGAAGGCTAGGTGATTATTTCCACATCTTCTCACCCCTGAGCTTCAAGAGCACAGTCATTAGCATACAGCAGCTCCTGGATTACTGTACAAAGGACTTNATCTCTCTCAGTCTGATTAATCTGGTCACTATGCAGAGTCTGCAGAAGGCTAGGTGATTATTTCCACATCTTCTCACCCCTGAGCTTCAAGAGCACAGTCATTAGCATACAGCAGCTCCTGGATTACTGTACAAAGGACTTTTCATCATGTTCTAAATCAATTGAGTTGGAAGAGTTTCTTGGAGAAACTTCATGATGCCGACTTCTATGTCCTTTATTAAGTACTCAACTCAGCTGCACAAAATCAATTAAGCCTGAACCTGTTATGCTTCCAGGTCTTTATTCCACTGGCAAGGGAGAATATACCAGATAAACTCATCAATTCTGACAAAATCAATTATATATCAGGTAAAGAGCTTTAATATATCCGTGACCCCAGGACAGTTAAAAGTGTTTAATACATCATTAAGTCTCAGACTACTGGGATCATTATTTCATAAAGCCAATGAATGGAGATATCTTGACTTTGGCCCTCGTATTTCCAACATTCGGCTTAACTCTGTTAGAGTCTAGAACTGGAATTCCAGGAAGACAACATCAATGTCATGCAAATAAGAAATTCCAAGTGATTCAGGCCAGTTTTTTGTTTGGCTGCTGCTAATGGAGAGATGCCATAGTAGCCGCTAAAGTTAAAAATCCTTCATTTCTGCTTAAAAATTCCTGCGAGTTCCCCTAAGACTTAACTTAGTGATGGAAAGTATGTGCAATGATGAATATTATTCCTTATAATTACTCTATTGGCATTTCGTGAGCACATTCAGGCTCTGAGTTACATACAATCAATTCTCTTTACTCATTGTGGTTATATTAAGTCACCATGAATGCGAGCACTGAATTATCAAATACTGAACCAACGCTCCTAAAGGAAATACAGGGTTAGATTCCTATGAGCCTCTGGTCACATCTTCATCAACCAGTCAATACATAACCTTGTTTTATGTGAGTTTCAAAGATACCTTATTATATATTATTAAGACACCCTTGGACTGCAAGGAGATCCAACCAGTCCATTCAGAAGGAGATCAACCCTGGGATTTCTTTGGAAGGAATGATGCTGAAGCTGAAACTCCAGTACTTTGGCCACCTCATGCAAAGAGTTGACTCATTGGAAAAGACTCTGCTGCTGGGAGGGATTAGGGGCAGGAGGAGAAGGGGATGACAGAGGATGAGATGGCTGGATGGTATCATGGATTCAATGGACGTGAGTCTGAGTGAACTCCGGGAGATGGTGATGGACAGGGAGGCCTGGCCTGCTGCGATTCATGGAATTGCAAAGAGTCAGACACGACTGAGCAACTGAAATGAACTGAACTGAAAGACACCTTAATATATATTATTAATTCATTAATATTGACATCATAGCCAACAAGTCTATAACTTATGCCTAAAGTGAAGCTGTTCTAATACACATATTTTCCCCATGAGGCATATCCCAGCATAGATCTCAGAAATACCAGAGCATCTCAGCTCAACACTTGGGATGCATTTTAAAGAGTGAAGTCATCAACAAAACAACAAACATTTTAAAAATGTAGCAATAAACAGGCTGTAAAACAGACACTAGTTTAAAGCATGAGAGCATAAACTCAAGAAGGCAAGCTTCATTTGTTCAGCCTCTGCTGAGAATGTGAGCATAGAAGGACTTGAATTTGTCACCGCTCTATGCATGCACACATCCACTGAGCTGGGTATTACAAATTTATTATAAATAAATACAAATAAATTTCACCAAGTGCGTGAATCTGCAAATAATGAAGATCAACTGTATTTAGCAAGCATTATTTTTTTATTCTTCATTTCTGCTTCACAAGATGAGAATGGAGTTGAGATGATCATTTTATGGATAAGGAAATGTAAACTAGGATGGGGTTGTGTGAGTGAGGAAATTAGCCAAGGCCACACAGTTCCTAGGGTCTTCCCCTGTGGCTCAGATGGTAAAGAATCTGCCTGCAATGCAGAAACCCAGTTTGATCCCGGGTTGGGACGCTGGAGAAGGAAATGACAACACACTCCAGTATTCTTGCCTGGAGAATTTCATGGACAGAGGAGTTGGCAGGCTATAGTCAGTCCATGGAGTCGCAAAGACTCAGACACGACTGAGTGACACTTTCACTTTCACTTCACACAGTTCCAATGGGCAAGAACAAAGATTAAGACCATAGCTGTCTGACTCTATAACCTATTTATCCCACAATGGCTCCATCATCCCTCACGTGCCTATATACTGTAATGTTTGAAATGATCAGATCATGCAGTGTCATATCTGGAAAGTTAGAGTTATTCCTGGCTCTTACAGGACCTCAAAATAGAAATCCTGAGTCCAGCCAAAGACTTTTATTGCTCTGGTAGACTGCATTCTGGGGACCTTATACCCTGTCATAAAAGGTCACCAGGACCCAAAATGTTTGTATCATTTCATCAAGGTGAAGCTGAATCCAGTTTATATGATGCTGTGAAAAACTGGAAAAGAAAAGAAATGGAGAAAGACCTCACCAAAGACAGTTTTTTGGTTGGGTTGCTGTGATTGGGAAGGTAGTTGTATCATCTCTTTCCCAGTTTATGAAAATGGTCACATGGAAAGAGCAACATTCAAGCTGGAGAAGCCCCTGCATTCTGTTTGCATTCTTGGCATTTCTGTGCCAGGGTGAAACAGTGTACTTGAAAATTTAGGCCTCTTGCGGAAACAAAGACAGCTGAAAGAGTCTGATGTTGATGATATCCCTCTTCTGAAGTGCAAGTGGGCTACGCCATCTATTAACCTGGTGGCTCAGATGGTAAAGATCTGCTTGCAATATGGGAGACCCAGGTTTGATCCCTGGGTCGGGAAGATCCCGTGGAGAAGGGAATGACAACCCACTCCAGTATTCTTGCCTAAGGAATTCCATGGGCAGAGAAGCCTGACAGGCTACAGTCCATGGGATCACAGAAATTTGCACATAATTGAGTGACTAACACTACTAACCTAATTGCAATTTTGTGAATCCACCAATGGAATTCTTCAAAATTATAGGAAAGGTCATATTCTTTTAATTCATTTTTGGATAACAGATCATACAGTGATTTGTGGCGTTCTGAAAGGAACCACACAAAAAAGTTTGCATCTGAATTATAATTAGATGTAGCCAGTCTGAGTCGACAAGCAATTAATTCTGTTACTTAGACCTCTGGAGTCAGTGATCCATGAATCGACATTCACTAGGTGGTTGTTTAAATCGAATCTTTGCAACTCCAAACAGTTTTTATTCATTCAAATTGGAAAGATGATGATAACCAGGAGATATGGGTGTCTGGGTTTATCAGTTTCAACTTGGTTTATGGAGCCTCTTAAATGAAAAGAGAACGTAAGAGTCATAACCTCTTTTAATTTCATTTCTCACTATGGTAACTGGCAAGGAAAATAACCACAAAACCAGAGATCAAATTATGTGTGTGTGTGTGTTAAGAGCATCTTAAGCATATATTTTTAATTTTAAGTAGTTTTAAAGAATGAACACTTGCATACAGGATTCAGGAGTTATTTGAATTTATTTCCCTTAATGACCTGATGGCAGAAGTTGTAAAACGAGGCCATCTGGATGTGATCAGCATACCCAATCCTGGAGAGAACTCACTGAGCATTCCATGTTCACACAGAGTTCCTGTGAAGTTTCAGATGATGCTAGCACAGGCCAAATTACAAGAAAATTGGCCCTGAAATTTCATTGAACGCATTTGAAAAGGCAATATTTCGATTAAATATGAAAGAGAGTCCTGTGGCTGTGGGAAATACCTAGGACGGTAAATGCAGGCACGGGATGCTGCCCTCCTCATGGTGCTGCTTATTTAGCTTGGTGTATGTCAGTTTATGTCATACACCTCCCCAGTTTATGTCAGGGCATCACTCAACTTTACAAGGACACCAGACTCAGCCACACTGCTTGAAGATGCTACATTTTTTTTTTTATTTCTGAAAAATGAGAACAACTGAAGCCTTCCATGCTATTTATACTGTGCATAGGGTAATTGTACAGCTTTAACAGGGTAGAGACGGGAGAGCAATAAAGCTGGATAAACAAATGATATTGCAGCTTAGATAAGTCTCCAAGAGTCTGAACGCTTAATCAGATAGCTTGAAACAAATGTGTCTGCCTATCTGAGTATCAGCAAAGAAAAGTCTGTTACAGAAATTACTGGCACCTCGTGTTTCTTCTATTAGCCCAGCAGTACCACAAAGCCGTATACATATAAAGATGAAGTATTGCATATTATGTTTAAATGTGGTTTGGTTCAAACTGATACGCCATGAGAAAAAGATGTAGAGATGTTTTCTCCAGTGGCAATGCCATTTCTTGGTACTTTTTTCTTTTTAATTGGAGGATCATTGCTTTACAATGTTGTGGTGGTCTCTGATGTACATCAACTCGAATAGGTCATAACTTTATACATATATCAATCTCCCCTCCCTCTTGAGCCTCCCTCTCCCAGCATTTCACCCCTCTAAGGTGTCGTAGAGTGCCAGACTGGGCTCTCTGTTCTCTAGACCAGCGTCCTGCTGGTTATCTTCTACACATGATGGTGTATAGATGTCAATGCTACTTTCTCAATTTGACCCACCCTTTCCTTCCCCCACTGTGTTCACCAGCCCGTTCTCTACCTCTGCGTCAACTCTATTCCAACAAAATTTTTAAAACCATTAAAATAAAATCTTCAAAAATGTAAACAAAACCTGGGTAGGTGAGCAACCTCCACCGCAAGATGACTGCTGATAATTCATGCTCTTCTGCATTCCCCTTCACCAATGGGTGGGAGCTGGCCCTGTGTAACTGGCAGAGTGTAAACACTGTGTGGCTTCTGCAGGTAGACCATCACGGGCATGGCAGCTTCTGCCTTGTCTGTTGATCTCTTTTCTAGGGGAAGCAGGCTACCAGGACTGTAGGACACCCAAGAAGCCTCGTGGATTGGCTCCCAGACAACAACAGATGGAGCCATCCTGGCAGTCGTAAGAGTGAACCACTTTAGAAGTGGCCCCTCCAGTCCTGCTCAGCCAGCTGACATCTAACTTGAACTGTATGAGATACTGCAAGGGACAAGTGCCCAGTCAAGTTCCTTCCAAATTCCTAAACAGAAACAATGAGAGGTAACGAATGGTTCAGTTCCACTCAGTCTGACTGTGACTTGTTGTTCAGCACTACTTAATTGTAAATAAATAAATTGTGGTTCATCCATATCACGGAATATCCTATAGCATCTAGAAATGATGTAGCTCTTCATATATTTGCAGTTATTTGGAGCTATTGCTGGTTATTTTTGAAAAACAAACTGCCAGATAGCATGCATTGTATGATATTACATGTATTTTTCTTAGATTACTTTTTCATGGATAAAGAAAAATACTAAAGGATATTCATGAAACTGTAAATAGAAAATATCTATGATGATAATAGATTTTTATTTTATTCTTTATAAGTTTGTAGTTTCTACATTTTTATCAATAAACTTGCACCACCTTTGTAATAAAAAAACAGATGAAATCAATTTTAATATATTTTTCTTAGCTCAACATATCCAAAATGTTACTATTTCAGCATGTAATTGATATTAAGTTATGATTGAAAATTTTTTGATGAACTATTCAAAATCTAGTGTGTATTTTACGCTTTCACAACACTTTAATTTAGACTTAGCCACATCTCAGTTGGCACTAGTGATAAAGAATATACCTGCCAATGCAGGAGACATGAGATGCAGGTTCACCCCCTGGGTTGGGATAATCCCCTAGCAAAGGTCATGACAGCCCACTCTAGTATTCTTGCCTGGAGAATCCCATGGACAGAGGAGCCTGGTAGGCTACAGTCCCTGGGGTTGCACAGAGTCGGACATAACTGAAGCAACTTAGCTTGCACTCCACCACACTTCATGTGAGCAGTCAGCACATGTGGCTAGTGGCTGACGTGTAGGCCAGCACAGCTCTAGAGATGAAGGATCCATGAAGAGTTTGTGGGGGAAAGAGTCATGAGATGAGGGGGAGCTTCAGATTAGTCGTATTCTTTTTTTATTTTTTGTGCCTTAAATTATTTTTTTTNGCAGGATGCTTGGGGCTGGTGCATGGGGATGATCTGGAGGGATGATGTGGGGTGGGAGATGGGAGGGGGGTTCATGTTTGGGAGCTCATGAACACCCGTGGTGGATTCATGTCAATGTATGCCAAAACCAATACAGTATTGTAAAGTAAAATAAAGTAAAAAGAAAAAAAAAAGAAACTTGAACTCTCTGAGAGTAGTAAGTTGTTCTACATTGCAGAGCTTAGAGGCCAGGTCAGAAATAAAAATCGCAGGCATTTGTATCCAGGTCTTAATACTTTGCCAGTGCTCACCCGAGCAGATTAGACTTTCCAATAAATTGGGAATTAACCATGTCTTTACTCACCATGCTGTGTTTAGTCACTTAATCATGTCTGACTCTTTGCAACTCCGTGGTGTGCAGCCTGATAGGCTCCTCTGTCCATGGGAATCCTCCAGGCAGGAATACTGGAGTGGATTGCCATGCTTTCCTCCAGGAGATCTTCCCAACCCAGGGATCAAACCCAGGTATCCCGCGTTGTAGACAGATTCTTAACCATCTGAGCCACCAGGGAAGCCCATCTTTACTTACAGCGTCTACAACTAAGAGACCTGGGTTTGATCACTAGGTCAAGAAGATCCCCCTGGAGAAGGGAATGGCAACCCACTCCAGTATTCTTGCCTGGAGAATCCCATGGACAGNATCTTTACTTACAGCGTCTACAACTAAGAGACCTGGGTTTGATCACTAGGTCAAGAAGATCCCCCTGGAGAAGGGAATGGCAACCCACTCCAGTATTCTTGCCTGGAGAATCCCATGGACAGAGGAGCCTGGTGGGCTGCAGTCTATGGGGTCACAAAGAGTGGGACATAACTGAGCAATTAACACTCTCACTTTACTTACAGCAAAACAGAATATTTACTGGCCCTTGAGAGTAGACACTAGGCATTCTAGAAAGGAGAAATTTTTAAATGCTAGGCATCAAGATGAACAAGTGTGAGTGCATATGAGGAAAAAAGAGAAGAGAATTGATTATTTCATTTGCCTCAAAACCTGGTTGCTACAGCAATGAGCCTGTAATATCTCAGGATGGTAGAATAAGACTAATCATAATATTCTGTCACTAGTAAGATATTAAGGAATAATAGGAATTTCTTAAATGTCAATATAAAAATAGAAGTATTTTAAAGCAAAAAGGATCATAAAGTTAATGTTTATGGAACTTTCTATTAATAACAATATGGTTAATACATTTTACATATTCTGTAGTGAAATATTTTCTGTAAAATGTTTTCAGTTACATATGAATGAGACAATATAAAGCCATAAACTCAGAAGAAAATGTCGTTTCCGCAGTAATTCCCTTGACAAATATATTCTGAATACTTATGCTCTTAGCACAGTACCCAGCACATAGTAAGTGCTCAAACTTACGTAATCACATTAACGTTTTCAATAAAGGAAATGTCAAATTAAGAACACATGTGAGAGTATTTTGAGGACAATCAAACGATAAATAGAGGCACTGTTAAAATGAAACAAGTTGTTTAATGAGTATCAGTTTTCAGATTTGCAGAGTTAAAAATTTTCTGGAGATCAGTCTCACAACAATGTGAATATACATAACACTATTGAGCTTTCCGCCTAAAAATAGTTAAGATGGTGAATTTTATGAAATGAAATTTTTATCATAATTTTTTAAATGAGGCAACATGGTTGGGGAAAATTGCCAGGAAATCGGTTATAGATCATTTCATTGACACATTATCAATTTTCCTTTCCCCCAGTAGCTGCCATGTTTCATCTGGATTCCATCACTCTCTTCTTCCACAGGCATTTTAATTTGAGACAATCCGTGCTCCCAGACATATTGATTGCTACAACCTTTCTATCTGCAGCCATTAAAAATGCTAAAAGAAAATAGTCACCATTCTGTAAATATAAAACCACCTTAGGAAATTGTCCTCATTCAAAAAAAAAACCACTGCTAATATCAGCAGCAGTGAAAAGTATTGACATAAGATCTCAGGCTCTGAGCAAAAGGTACATGGAAATAATGAAAATCAGACAAGCTGTCCATTAAGAAATTTCATATGGAAATTCTTCAATATCATTTAATTCTCCTTGTAGTTGCTTTCATGCGATTTTTGTTTCATAGCTTTATTGCTATATAATACTGAACAGTTAAATATAAAGTGAGAAAGAGTCTGATGTTTCACCTATAGGAAGTCAAGGATCTGGACATTTCAGAAATAAATCACTGATTAACTAATATTTGACTCTGCAGACCCATCCTGAGTGCATGTGTTCCTTTCTTTAGTCTAATAACCTAGAGGATTGTAAAATGAGGTATGCAGAGGAGAGAAAGGTGTACATTGTTAGATACAGTTTTTTCAATATCAATCAATTTTTCTTTAGTTTCAATATAATGCATTCCTTTTGTAAGCAACAGAGCTCATGTAAGGTAGACTGCAAGCAGGAGCACGCAGGTGACTCAACTCATTAGGAATCTTTTGACTCTCCCTTAAATAGGTCTATTTACACCACAGTTTGACTTCATATTGGTCTCATTTAGTTTGTTGGATTGTTTCTTTCTTTAGTGTGTGCAGGTGAGCCTGAGGAGTTTATAAATGATTTTCTGAGCATTCGTAAAGGTGGGAGCTTCAACTTTAGTATGCTTTAGTATGATTTTCTAAAAGGCAGGTATTTCATCTTGCTGAAATGTCTTGATGCATATTTTTGATTAAATGAAAAAGCTAACTATTTGACAGGACAATAAGACATTCTACACTCATTTGGGAATAAATCTGCAAATTTCGGCTTAATGCATATCATGTGGGGCTACACCCATAGAAATAAATTTATATACCCATGAACCTGAGAGTGGTCTGAAGCTCTTAGCAGTCTACAAGAATGCATGAGGACTGTAGTAAAATATATTTATTCCACAAGTGAGGAGAGAATTGATTGCTCTAGAGAGCTCACACCATAACTAATTCACGGAGACTCTTTCTTATGATGAAGATAAATATTCTATGTCATTCTGACCCATAAAATATACTGTTTTTACAACAGACTCATTGTAATAATTCATCTTAAATGTCCTATGGACATATTTTCCTGTGATTACCAAACAAGAATCATTTGGTATTCTTGTTTTCAAAATAAGTTTGGGGATTAAAAATGATAAGTTGCATTAAGCAGCATTGTTATGTGTGTTTCTGAAACATAGAGATATAACATTATGTATAAGATGTAAGTGTTCCCTTCTTGATCTTTACCAAAGAACTATTATTTGTGCACATTCATGGATATTTTTGCATTTTAAGGTTCTCTTGGGCTAGATACTGAAGCTGCATATAGGTGACTATATTTGCAAATGAACAAATGGACAGTAAACTAAACCCTAGTGTGACTTTTTAATCCATACTAGGATTAAAATAGATTCTTTTTATTTTAAAATAATTTCTTTTTTCTTCTCCTCCACTGCTTTACCACTACTCTGTCAATTTGATTTTTTTTTAATTGAAAAGTAAAGGAATATATTAACTCTATATTCTTTGAAACATTTCTTTCATCCATTATTAAAAGTGTGTCATTTTGTCTTTTTTTTTTAATTAGAAAGCTGATGGAAGTTACAAGTGCATAATAGAGGGTTTGGGGATAGGGTACCTGTGAAGGATTTTAATAAACCATTTTTCTTTTGGCTGATGTAAATTATCTTAACTGATGGCTTAGAACATATTTAATTAAGTGCCCTTTGTATTATTGATATGTTTAATGTTGGTAAAAAGAAAAGTTATTTTCAATAGAAGTCTGAGTTAAAATGGCGTGAATTTGAAATGTTGGTACTGATTTCTTCTTGTGGCTCAGTCGCTAAAATGTGTGACACTTCCTAACCCATGGACTGCAGCATGCCAGGCTTCCCTGTCCTTCGCTGTCTCCCAGAGTTTATTCAAACTCCCGTCCATTGTATCAGTGATGCTTTCCAGCCATCTCATTCTCTGCTGATCCCTTCTCCTTCTGCCCTCAATCTTTCCCAGCATCAGCGTCTTTTTCAAAGAACTGGCGCTTTGCATCAGGTGGCTAAAATATTGGAGCTTCAGCTTCAGCAACAGTCCTTCCAATAAATTGTCAGGGCTGATTTCCTTTAGGATTGACTGGTTTGGTGTCGTCTTCTTTTCTTAATGTGGCAGTTAAAATTTTAATCAAAATACCCTGGTTAATGCCATAACAGAAATTCAAATACATAANAATAAATTGTCAGGGCTGATTTCCTTTAGGATTGACTGGTTTGGTGTCGTCTTCTTTTCTTAATGTGGCAGTTAAAATTTTAATCAAAATACCCTGGTTAATGCCATAACAGAAATTCAAATACATAAAACCAGTAAGCTCCTGTTTCCTTCTACGTGGGAGGACAGTTTAGGGGGAGGGGGAAGACTGTCTAGTTTAAATAACATAAATCCATTTCCACTCTAGGAAAAAGCATGGGATCTGGGGGCAGACAACCTGGTACAGACCACCTGTACCCTTTTCCTGATTGTGGGAGGCAGGTTAAGCTTCTTAATTCCATTCATCATCAACCCCATTTCACAAGTGGGAAAACTATCAACTCACAGGGTTTTGTTAGGGGCTGAGAGTGAGAAGGGGATGAGAGAGGATGAGATGGCTGGATGGCATCACTGACCCGATGGACATGAGTCCGGGCGAACTCCGGGAGTCGGCAATGGACAGGGAGGCCCAGTGCACTGCATCCCATGGGGTGGCAAAGAGTCAGACACGACTGAGTGACTGAACTGAACCGAACTGAGAGTGAAAGTGCTTCCTGGGCTCTAGAGCACTATAGGACGTCTCTCTTTTTTCAACCATGCTCCACCTGGTGCGGGTCATGGTAGCCAATGATACAATATGATAAGGATGAGCAGCCACAGATCACAGCAACCAATTCACCACAAGTCATTAAAATGACAAGACGCTGACAGGCCTTGTGCTAAGACTAAGAAGATTGGTACTGATTTCATAAATCTCAGCATGAATTAAGAGTTAACGTTGGTAACTACAGATATCAACTGAAGAAAATCAGACTCAAATCAGTATAGTTTCCCAAATCACACAGATAATTAAACATAAACCAATAAATCTCAGCAAATATAGCTTTTATCCTTATTGTTTAATTTAAAGAAATAGATTAGGGGAAATGAAATCAAAGTGACCATGTGAATTTTGGGAATACAACTCCTTCAATTTCAGTGTTTAACACGTTACTTTGAAAGAGCAAAGATAATATTTCTCTTCATCTAACTGAGCCAAGGTTGGTGTAATGTTTAGGAATATAAGACAAAGGGCTGGAAAGATAGCCACTGGTTTTGCATGACTAGATTTGGGGCCACTTCAACAGAGACTGGATTTTTAATTTTTTAAATATTTTTATTGAGATATAATCACACATAGAATTATATTAGTTTCAAATGTACAATGTAATGATCCAGTAATTGTGTCTATTGCAAGACAATCACAATAAGAATAGTCAAGATCCATCACTATTCACAATTGTAAATTTATTTTTCTTATAATGAAGACTTTTACTATCTACCCTGTTTGCAACTTTTGAATATGCAATGCAATATTATTAACTGTGAGGCCAGTTTTCTAATAGCCTCAACCAGCACATCCCTTTCCTAGAACAACCACAGGGCTTCCTCAACATTTAGACAGTCATTTGTAGTCTAGAACTTTCTAGAAGCTTGAACTTACTGACATAATCACTGGGTTTGGTCTACTGGGACACATACAAGGCCTGTGTACAATCTACAGTTCCATCTTTCCCCGAATTTGTAGGTGATAGAAAATGGCCTCGGTGAATTCTTTGATTTTTTTTTTTTTTTACTAACCACTGGTAATCATCTTCTTTCTGTATGAGGCAATAATGCTAATGGTAATAATTTCTTCTGAAATAATCCTCAGGGGATTTCTACATAGAGCATTGATGCTGACTCTTATCATAATCCTGTGAGAATGTAACAGAAGTGATACCAAGTGATACTGCAGTCAAGAGCCTGACAGATTTGCAGGTGGTCACCCATTTGTTAAACATCTGCTAAGCAGGGACACTGCCTTACCAGTGAAGCCAAGATTGGAATCCAGTACCCTGTGGCTCTCTTTTCTTTCTTTTCCTTGTCTCTTATTTTCCATAGTTTACTCTCACACAGCACTGGAGCTTCCCCAGGACCTGTTCACCGCCATCCATTTCACACTGTACCTTTGCTGTATTCTCAGTTCAGGGCAGCAGGTCTTGTCCCATCCCTGGGGGAGAACCTGAGAAGCTCTAAGGAGGTGCTGGTGAGCAACAGGAAGTGGTGAGCAACAGGAAGTGGTGAGCACCCATAAAAGGCACTGAAGTGTTTCATGATATCAACAGAGGTGTTTCAGTCATACTGGCCTGAAAAATGAAGCTTCTCAGCCATATGTACCTGGTTCATTTCCAAACTGTCTATTCTGTTCTATTCATCTATATGTCTATTTTTGTGCCAATACCATACTTTTCACAGATAAACAGAACAAGCTAGTGGTTCCCAGAGGGCAGAAGAATGAGAGGAGGGGCAAGGTGAGTAAAGGGGATAAAGAGGTACAAATTACTAGGTATAAAATAAATTGAGCTATAAAGATATAATGTATAGCACAGGGAGTATAATCAACTTTTTGTAATAACTTTGTATGGAGTATAATCTATAAAATATCTAATTACTGTGTCATATACCTGAAACTAACATATATTGTAATTAATTATAGTTCCATTTTTAAAAATGAAACTTCTCCTAAAATCTCAAAATCTTTAGTTGATCTGATGTCCATGGATTCTGCTCATCTTAAGTCCCATCTTTAGCAGTCTTTAAATAGGTTATATATGTTGTATGTAATTTCATCTCAGAGCAATTTGACATGTTATTTTGGCATGTATAGACTCTGATATTTTAAACTAATAATTAAAGTGGAACTAGCTCACAAATGCTTTAAATATCCTCTTTATATGAAAAGTCTCATACAAATAGGTAACTTTGTTCACCAGCAGTGATTATATTTTGGATAATAGAGGACAAAATAGTTTTCTCAATTTTAAGCTGATGATTAATGTATCTGTGAGTTAAAAAGCAATAATAAAAGGTGGGGTTTGAATGCTTCTCTGTAAGCTATTTCTAAAATGTAAATGTTTGTGGACCAAGTACATCTTAGTAGCCAATATTAGCATGAAAGTGAAAAAGTGTTAGTCACTCAGTCATGTCTGACTCTTTGTGACTCTATGAACTATTTCCCTCCAGGCTCCTTTGTACATGGGATTTGCAAAACAGAATAATGGAGTGGGTAGCCATTTCCTTCTCCAAGGGATCTTCCTGACCCAGGGATCAAACCCGAATCTCCCACATTGCAGGCAGATTCTTCACCATCTGAGCCACCAGGAAAGTCCCAATATTACTTGGAAACAACAACAACAAATCCCAACAAATATTTATTATCATCATGAGTCATATGACCATACTCTGAATGTAAATTTTTAAAATTTATGAAAATATTCAAATATTGCTGCTTACCCTTTACTATGTATGTGCGAAGTCGCTCAGTCGTGTCCAACTCTTTGTGACCCCATGGACTATAGCCTACCAGGCTCCTCCTTCCATGGGATCTTCCAGGCAAGAGTAATGGAGTGGGTTGCTCTTTCCTTCTCCAGGGGATCTTCCCAACCCAGGAATCAAACCCGGGTCTCCTGCATTCCAGGCAGATACTTTAACCTCTGAGCCACCAGGGAAGCCGATGGATTTTTTTTTTTTTAATGGAAAAACATTGAAAACATGAGAGTTAAGGAAATGGGCAAATATCAAATTTTTTTGTAGAGGTAATTTTAAATATACTTAAAACAATTTATAAGATTTATAAAAATAATTATACTTCTATACTGTACATAGTGCTATTATATAATAATTATATAATTACACTCTTGTCTGTAAAGTATGCTCACCATGTGAACTGGCAACAGGAAACAAAGAAAATTGTCTTTGCTCTTCTATTTTAGCTCTTTTCCAGTCATTTTAGGTCACTTAATTTTTCAGTAAATGGTCTAAGTATACATCCAGGACTCTCCCAAAACTTTGTCTAAGTGGGAAGAATATATGTTACTGATAAAAGTGTCAGATGAGCTTATTAAACCAGTCTTTGGGCATGTTATCCCACAGGCTCCTAAACATCCCCATGGTGCCTACCCTGACACCTTTGGTGTCTGTGCATGGCTCTCAGGCATCTGTTTTGAGGAACTCCACCTGAATGCTCTCTATCAAGGCAACACAAAGTTTCTTAGTCTTTTTGTGGCCTACCACCAACATGGGCCTGTTTTCTGACCCAATCTTTAACAAAAAATCTATTTCTGGACCTTAAGCTAATACACTACACAACCACAGTAAGATATAAGTGTACATTTTCAGAATTAGCCTCATAAATTTTCTCTTATAATGTTTATACATGCTTCATTCATCTAATTAGGAAAAAGTGGCCATGTAAGATAGAATGATGATACTCTGCTATACATTTAAGGTGAAAGCAGGTATGGTTGTGTTTTCCTTTTTAAATTCTATTAGAAAGAAGAGTCCACGGACCTAAGTCGTACTCTCAGCTCTGACACTAACTAGCTTTGTAATCTGCAAACCAGTTCTGTCTCCACCACTAGATTTCTAATTTCTTGAGTAGAATTCATGTCCATTTCCTCTCCCACAGTGCTAAGCACACTGCCATTCCCAGAATACATCCTTAACACACAAGTGTTTCCATTCCATGGCAGGCCTGTTGGAGAATTAAGGGTGGACCTCAGAAGAGAATCAAAGCTTTTTGAAAAATAGAGATACAACTTTGAGACCTTGAATGGTGGGATGCAGGAAGGTGAGAGACAGCAGATAGTGAAGTGACGAATTAGATGAGGGAAACTTGGAACCACAGAGGTTCAGGGAGTGGTTGGAGCAAGAGAAAAAATTATTGGGATTTGATGGTACATGAGTTAAACAGAAAACAGCCAGCTTAGCACAATGTGTGGAAGGCAATGAAAGAGATCATTTAGAACAGTGGTTCTTTACCTGCAGCAGTTTCCCCTAGGGGACGTCTGATACTATCTGGAGATATTGTGGGTTACTGTACTATGGGGGGTGCTGCTGGCATCCATGGGTAGACACCAGGGATGCTGCCAAACATCCAGTGATGTCTAGTATGCTTTCTAATGGAATCTAATCCATGGTAAAGATTTTTCCAGCACAGAAATATCACTAGTGCCTGGTTGAGAAACCATGATTTATAAGGACTGTTCAGCAGTAGTGGATGCCCTGAGAATCTGAGAAAAGGTCAATTTATTTGGTAATTACAAAACTGATCCTGAGTTTTAGGAAAACAGTTTCTCTAAACTGTGAGAAGATAGGGGTGGTAGAAGTTGGTAGTGAGACAGAGTTCACAAGACATGATTTCTGAGATGTAAAGGAAGATGTAAAGGAAGTAAAGTTTGTGGTATTTCTGAGAATCAAGGGAAATTGAATCTATTTATACACTAAGATAAAGAAGCTAAGAAAGAGAAGGGGATAGATTAATAATCTGAGAATGATGGTCTACAATGATATGAAGAAAATTAAGAAGGTTAAGAACATGTATAGTCAAAGCTATGATTTTTCCAGTAGTCATGTACTGATGTGAGAGTTGGACTATAAAGAAGGCTGAGGGCCGAAGAACCTATACTTTCAAATTTTGCTGCCGGAGAAGACTCTTGAGAGTCCCTTGGACAGCAAGACGATCAAACCAGTCAATCCTAAAGAAAGTCAACCCTGAAGATTCATTGGAAGGACTGATGCTGAATATGAAGCTGCAATACTTTGGCCACCTGATGTAAAGAGCCGATTCTTTGAGAAAGACCCTGGTGCTGGGAAAGACTGAAGGCAAGAGGAGAAGGGGACGACAGAGAATGAGATGGTTGGATGGCATCACTGACTTGATGAACGTGAGTTTGAAGAAACTCTAGGACATAGCGAAGGACAGGAAAGCCTGATGTACTGCAGTCCATGGGATCACAAAGAGTCAGACACAACTTAGCAACTAAACAAGAGCACAAAAAAGGAATTAGGGCCGGGATCATTGGGAAGGGGAGGTGAAGAATCAGGAGATGTGTAAATGTTGGAATCTTAAGATGCAGAGATGAGATGCTCAAGAAGTTCACAAAAGAGGACCTTTCTGAAAGAGAGAGGTTTGGAAATTGGAAACAAATGTAGAGCCAGATTCATATATAATATCCCCAGAAGTTGTAGCCACATACAGGCACCCAGTGAATGGTGGCAGCAATTTACAAGGGTGGTAGAATCCTTGTAATAATCCCAAAACTTCACTTTCTCAGGTCTAACTTTAATATTGTTAGATTCTGGAGAACTTAACGATTGTTATTAATTTTAATAAGGCTAATCAGAAACCGATTTATCTTGTGGTCCTCAATACATGGTAAACTTTGTGAGCCAAAGTTTAAATTTTGAAATAAGCTTCTAGTCTCCAGTTCAGTTCAAGGACAGTGGACATTCAGGAAATACTTGCCCTCAAGTCTGGCCTTGCCACACCACACTGCCTGTGCATTAATGAAAAATAAAGTATCTTTTTGTGTATTTTTCTAATTCAGTAAACAATGAGGCTTCTATTTCTGGAAATAGTTTCTGCAATTCATTATGGAACCTTTCAAATGTGGTCAGTACCTACAAATCATAACTCTTGTGTATTAGGGAGAAAAATTAGTTGTGACTCTAATAGAGGTGTTTTCAAGCCAAGAATTCTCTTGGCTTATTTATACAGCTTGTATTTACTTTTGCTAAAATAATTAAATTTGTAACAATTATGAGGCTGCCCAGATCTCTTTAGCAGTGGATATTGATTGTTAATGCAGAGGAGCTTTGCCTCATTAAAAATGAAGTATTTTAGTCATTGTGGCTCCATCAACAGAACCTGGTGTCATTGTTACAATAATCATATGTTTGATGGATATATTAGTGTCTCTTTAAAGCTTCAGTTGTAATATAATGATTTGCAAAGCTTTCAACAGTTAATTATCTTGTATGTCACAGAAATGTCTCTTCACCCTGATCTAAACCGAAATGAAAGGTGAGATTCCCCTGAAGAAAAGCATTTACAGATGCTTTGCTGGCTTATTTGTTTCTGTGACTCAGTGTCCAGTGGGGTAGAAGTGCAGAGAATTATTCAAACATTTGAGACAGCCAGTAGCTGAATAATCGTATTTGAGTACTTGTCATGAAAAGCAAGTGAGAAGGAAATGGCTCCACTCCAGTACTCTTGTCTGGAAAATCCCATGGATGGAGGAGCCTGGTAGGCTGCAGTCCATGGGGTCGCTAAGAGTCAGGCACGACTGAACGACTTCACTTTCACTTTTCACTTTCATGCATTGGAAAAGGAAATGGCAACCCACTCCAGTGTTCTTGCCTGGAGAATCCCAGGGACAGAGAAGGCTGGTAGGCTGCCATCTGTGGGGTCGCACAGAGTCAGACACAACTGAAACGACCTAGCAGCAGCAGCAGCAGCATGAAAAGCAAAAAATGAGGTCTGAAAGCTTAAGCAGGGCCAGGTTTTAGAAAATCATGATTTCCAGATGAAGAATGTGAAAGTTCTTTAATAGTGGAGAACCATAGAAGATTCTTGAGCAGGGGACTAGTGTGTTAGCTTAGAATGATTAATCTGGCTAATAGCGTGAGTGGAGTTAGGGGTTGTGGAGGGAGTGAAGTAGAGAAAGAGGGAGCAAGAAAAATATCTGGAGGCAACTAGAACACATAGAAAGGTTTTACAATTAACCTGGCACCCACTAATAAGGGAGTGATCTTTCAAGAGAAAGTGGACAGGACAGAAGGAAAGACCAGAGGCTATCTGGGATCTGTTGTTGTTTAGTCACTAAGTCATGTCTGATTCTTGTGGGACCCCATGGACTGTAGCCCACCAGGCTCCTCCGTCCATGGGATTTCCCAGGCACGAAACTGGAGTGGGTTGCCATTCCCTTCTCCAGGGCATCTTCCTGACCGAGGGATCAAACCCAGGCCGATTCTTTACCACTGTGCTACCAGCGAAACCCCATCTGTTTGTGACCATATTTGATGAATCATTAAATATAACATAGGTAGGGAGAGGCTAGAGTCAAAGATAATAGAGCCTTGCATTTGAGTGATATTTAAATCATTAATGCAATTAGGTAAAATGTATATATATTAACTAGTTGATATTATGAATGATTTGAACTTGGAGCATTGAAAATACCAGCAGAAAAAGCAAACAGTCATACTGAACAGAGAATTAGAATATGTTTTTCTACAATACATTTCTCTTTGTGAAAATGTACAAGGAATTTTTTATTTGTTTTGTTTGCTTTTTACCATAGAATTACTGGATCATACAGTATGAGAATTTTCAGGTTTTGTTTTTGTTTTTGTTTTTGACAATGCTAACTTGCTCTCTGAAGTCCTTGTACAAATTTAAATTTCCCTCAGACCTTTATAAGAGTTTTCCTTCCCTAATACTTATTATCAGAATGTTTTTACCATTTTGCTAATGGTAAACACATTAGCAAATGTCTCTTTGACATTTACCTGATTACTAATAAAAGTGAGCATTTTAAAATATGTTTAATGGTAATTCACGGTCCTTGTTTTCTGGATGTCCTATTCATATTCTTTGTCAATTTTTCCTATATATTTTATTTTTCTTATTGTTCTTATAGGTATTCTTTATTTAAAATGGTGCCAATCCTTTGTTTGCTTATATGTCCTGCAAATATCTTTTCTGAGTCTCTTTTTATTTCACAAATATTTATCTGTTTCTAAAATATAACTTTAAATATATTGCCCCAAACTCTCTTCAGTTATGGACATTTTATCTTATAAGGCTCACCTAATATGTCACTCCTTCTGTGAAGCCTTCTTTGATTTCCCATGTGAAATTTTCTGCACTTTAATATAGAGTCACCTCTGATAGTTATATTATATTTACCATCTCAATCTCTAGATTATAAGTTCCTGGTGGCTCTCTTCACCTTTATATTTCTAGAGGCTGACCCAGAGACCAGTTTTCAGTGTGAATCCCCTTGGGAAAATGAGTTTACCATTTCCACTTATTTCTGAGGGATTTTCACCTCTTTAAAGCCATTGGCCCTATCTCTTCATGCTTATATCACCCCACAGTGTCAGGCCTCATATGAGATGATGAATAAGCATATAATCTTATTTAAAGCTAATCAGTACACTTGAAACACTGTTTTCCTTGACTCATCCCAAGGAAAATAAGCATTAGAAAAAATATTTTTTCACACATATAAATATATATCTTGCTGTTAAAATATAATTAGCATATTCACTAGAAGTTTACTATAAATTTCAGGAAGAACTAAAAAGTTGATCATGAGCTTTGGCAGTGTTAGTTTTTAAATGAAGAAATTTGATGATCATTCCAAAGCAATTTCGTTAGTTTTTAACAAAAAGTATTTGAGATGCAAATATGTGCCTGGAGAGCTACCCATTGACAAAATATAGAGTTATTTCATTTGTTAAAGTTCCTGTCCTTAAACTCTTAACAGTCAAGGGCCTTTCTTGTGATGCGCTGCTGTTGCTGCTGCTGCTGCTGCTGCTAAGTCGATTCAGTCATATCCGACTCTGTGCTACCCCATAGATGGCAGCCCACCCAGGCTCCCTTGTCCCTGGGTTTCTCCAGGCAAGAACACTGAAATGGGTTGCCATTTCCTTCTCCAAAGCATGAAAGTGAAAAGTGAAAGTGAAGTCATTCAGTAGTGTCTGACTCTTAACAATTCCATGGACTGCAGCCTACCAGGCTTCTCTGTCCATGGGAGTTTCCAGGCAAGAGTACTGGAGTGGGGTGCCATTGCCTTCTCTGTGTGATGCGCTAGGGTGACCCAACCCAGTGGCAGCTTCTTAGAAGATATGCTGGTGGGGCTGATCTTGGAAATTCACATACCCACTCGTAGACCAGAGCCAGGTGGTCAAATAGCAGTGACCAGATTTACCCACTTTGATCTCCTTAAAGCTTATGTTACGCACTCTGGTTACCAAGGCCTCTTTCCATAGCATCATCTTAATATCTAAAGGGCAGTGACAGCCTGGAAAATTGCAGAGTCTTTTCTTTTAGACCTTTCTCCCAGGCTCTCCATTCTTTTCTTTGCTGTATATTTGTATGGTGTTATTTTTCTGTTAAGCCTCAGTGCTATTTTAAGTATGACTGGCACATCTTTTATGTGGTTCTGTAGCATCATGGATGATACCGTTTGGAGCTGACAGTCTTCTTATTAAAAGTGCCATTTTTCTTTTTTGTCTGTAGATAAGATCACTAAGAGAATGGACTTCTCTCTTTATTTCAGTGAAGCTACTGCTACCTAATTTTCACTGATGTCAGGACATGCAAAAACTGACTTTCGTGCTCGGCTGGCTCATCCTGGCCATGGTGATTGGACTTGAGCGTGTTAATTGGTTACCCACACTCACACAGGATTTGATCAGATACCTCATTCTCTCTGGCAATTCTGTGAGCCTATCACAAAGGGAAGAGAAGAGTACTCTTTTTACATAACTTCATTAAGAGTATTTGCTCAGACCTATGGAATACATATGGCCATCTTAAGGAAAGTTCAAAGAACACCATGTCTGAGGGGCAGGTCACTTTTCTAATTTTACACTAGGATCTTTGTACATTCCATGTGATGGTCTTTTCAGCCGTAAAGAAAAAAAAACATTGTTCCTGTTCTAAGTGTAAAAAGAGCAAGTGGGACCTCTACAATTCACATTTGTGAGCTGCTGAGTCTTGAGTTTTTGTTTTTAAATGGACCCTCGGGACCAAAATAAGTTGAGTTAATCAGACCCTCAGTTCCTAGCACAGTATTATTATACATCCCTACAAGACTTGTTTTATTTTCTTCTTTTACCCTGAATTCCCTTTTCCCTGTGCACTCATTCTGACATGTTTGCTGTGCATCCTTAAATATGCATGCACCTTATACAATATGCAGTGTTTGTGAAAGTTTCCAAACTTTCAAGGATAATAACCTATCCAATATCAATAGCCTTGGTTACTGTGACTTGAACATGAGCAAGCTACAGCTTTAGCAATTGCCATAAAAGTGGTGAATGATAGAGCCTTAGGATCCATGGGAAATGTTCAAAACCAGTCAACTGGAAAGTGATCTCATGTTTGTGAGCCATTTTGACTGTGGTAGGTGACCTTTATTGAATAGTGACTATGATCCAGGCACAGAACTAGGGTTTGTACATTAGCTTTACAAAAGCTATTCAAAGTGGCATTCAGTTCAGTTCAGTCACTCAGTCATGTCCGACTCTTTGCAACCCCATGAACCGCAGCACGCCAGGCCTCCCTGTCCATCACCAACTCCCGGTGTCCACCCAAATCCATGTCCATTGAGTCGGGGATGCCATCCAATCATCGTATCCCCTGTCGTCCCCTTCTCCTCCTGCCCTCAATCTTTCCCAGCATTATGGTCTTTTCAAATGAGACAGCTCTTCACATCAGGTGGCTTCAACATCAGTCCTTCCAATGAACACCCAGGACTGATCTCCTTTAGGATGGACTGGTTGGATCTCCTTGCAGTCCAAGGGACTCTCAAGAGTCTTCTCCAGCACCACAATTCGAAAGCATCAATTCTTCTTCACTCAGCTTTCTTTATAGTCCAACTCTCACATCCATACATGACCACTNCCAGGACTGATCTCCTTTAGGATGGACTGGTTGGATCTCCTTGCAGTCCAAGGGACTCTCAAGAGTCTTCTCCAGCACCACAATTCGAAAGCATCAATTCTTCTTCACTCAGCTTTCTTTATAGTCCAACTCTCACATCCATACATGACCACTAGAAAAACCATAGCCTTGACTAGATGGACCTTTGTTGGCAAAGTAATGTCTCTGCTCTTTAATATGCTCTCTAGGTTGGTTAGAGAAGGAAATGGCAACCCACTCCAGTGTTCTCGCCTGGAGAATCCCAGAAACAGGGGAGCCTCATGGGCTGCCATCTATGGGGTCGCACAGAGTTGGACACGACTGAAGCAACTTAGCAGCAGCAGAAGCAGGTTGGTCATAACTTTCCTTCCAAGGAGTAAGCGTCTTTTAATTTCATAGCTGCAGCCACCATCTGCAGTGATTTTGGAGCTTGGAAAAATAAAGTCAGCCACTTATCCCCACTATAAATGGAATTAAGAGAAAAAGTAACCAACGAAAAGATATACAAATAAATTCTGATTCTGCAGTTAAATTACATCTGTTCTCTTCTCTCCAAAAATGGCAAGGTTCATGTCTTGAAATTCCAAGAAATAAAAGATGTCCTAAAGAGATTTGAGATTTCATTGATAAAGTGGCGTATGGCCTAAGCATTGAAGAACAGGTCAAATTTGGACAGGCTTGTAGGAGAAGCTCTCATCATAAACAATGATACAGAGGTGAATTTGAGAGACAGGAAGTTGTCTCCTTTCACTGGATTACAGGTGTGGCCATTAAAAAGAGAGAAAGGCAGGCTGAATCCTAATCATAGATTAGCTATTAAGCTAAGAAGTTTGCAGTACAGGATACTCAGGTCCAGTTCCTGGGTGAGGAAAATCTCCTGGAGAAGGGAATGGCTCCCCATTCCAGTATTCTTGCCTGGAGAATGCCATGGACACAGGAACCTGGCAAGCTATAGTCCATAGGGGTTGCAAAGAGCCAGACAAGACTGAGTGACTTTCAAGAAGTTTGGCTCTGTCTAAAAGGATAGAGAACTTTATATTCTGGTAGACTAGGATCAGGGGTGGGAGTGCAGGAGATTTTTTCCTTGGGTTCAGATATCCAAGTTAAGACAAAGCAGCTGCATCACCAATGAACTTTACACAGCCCTGCTGTGTTATTTTAGACACAACCCAGTTGAGAAAGATAAGACTAAGAACTGAAATAATTGAAAAAATAGTGATAATATGTATTGAGCTATGGGGTGTGTCATGCTGGGCGCTTTCCATGAATTGTGTTGATTAATCCTTGTAACAATTATTTTCCGATTTTACAAACTTAGAAAATAAGACAATAAAAGTTGGATTATTAACCCTATCACATAACTAGGAAAATTAACAAAGACCACGAGAATCAGTTGGTGTCTCAAACACTAAACTCTACTGTCTCCTATAAGTAAACGGTTAAATGTGTCGTAAGAGCCAACTAGTTTAAACTCAAGGCAGTATTGGGGATATTTTTATCTGATTTCAGCTGAAAAAATAGAACACAGACAAGTGCTCTCTAAGGAAAGCAGGCCATAGGTTTATAGAATGAAATCATCACTTTGAAGGATGTACTTCATCCTCTCCAAGTACTTAGGCAGATAGGACCGTGCATTTTAATAGAGTCATGTGGCTGCAAAGGGCCTCCAGAGGGCCATTTAGCCATCTCCTTTTTGCACCTGAAGGTTTTTTTAAAAGATTTGAAATGCATAGGTAATGAGGTTTATGTCAGGGGAAGGGAGGTCAAACCTTTAGTATCATGTGGGTTCAACTGTTATGAGGGAGATGGTCTCGGCTGAATTTTTGAAGCAAAGGGAAAATAAATTTCTTCAAACAAGGGAGCTGCCTTTTCCTTCATTTATTTAACATCATTTCTCTGCCTCTAAACCAATCTTTCATCGTCTGTAGTCATGGAGAATGGACTCAATGACTCTTCCTTAGTTCATGAACCAACTGTGCACAGTGAATCTGGGAATCTAAACTGTAGGTAGAAGACTTTCGGAGCACATGTGCATGTATAGAGATGGCTCCTAGAAGCCCGTGCATTCTAGAGGAGAGGCCCTGGCCTCATAGCTAGAATTCCTAAGTTCCCAACACAAATATACAAATGCTACGTGGGTGTTTAATAAAGTCCGCTAATACTTTTTCCATTTTCTTAAACTGTAAAGTATACATATCTCCCACTTACACAAGATGTGGAGTCCTGTGTATAAATCACATTTTAGTAAATAAAAATATATTTCCAATCCACTAAAAGAGCTTGATCTATAGAAATCTTTAGGCCATTCTCTTCATTCCCTAAATTATTTAATTTTATGTATCAAGACTTCTTAATGAGTGATCTAGATTTGTCCCTTATATATTTCATAGAAATATTATAGAAATTCAATGTTTAGAAACTCCTAATTTTCTCAGATTGATAAAAAAAGGCAGTATAGTTATTAATAATAAGTATTTATCAGCATTATAGCTCAATATTTTAGTATTGGGGCTATAGATTGAACATTTTAATAAATTATGTTTGTTGAGGAGAGAAGAAAGAGAGTTAATTGGGTGGATGCTAAGTAACTTCAGTCACGTCTGACTCTTTGTGACGCTATGGACTGTAGCCCACCAGGCTCCTCTGTCCGTGGGATTCTTCAGGCAAGAATACTGGAGTAGGTTGCCATGTCTGCCTCCAGAGGATCTTCCTGACCCAGGGATAGAACCCACATCTCTTACATCTCCTGCCTTTTTTTTTTTTAATGCTTTAGTGCTTTACCAGTAGCACCACCTGGGAAGCCCTAATTAGTTCATGGTTATTTAATGCTGAGTACTTTATATGTATTAACTCATTTAATGTGCATAACAACCCTTGTCATTAAATCAACACGTATCGATGAAATGCCTGCTACATACCCAGAGCTGGGGTACTGGAGATAGAATGATGGGTGAGACAGATAACAGGCTTCAAACTTATGGAGCTTCAGAACCAGAGCAAATTAAACAAGTTCTAATCATACATAGAAAAGTGTGCAGGGACCCTGGGGAACAGGGACTCTGGATCTTAATATTTCAGTTTGAGGCTCTGCGTGCAGTTCTGTTCAGAACCCACATGGGTGAGAAGATGGCGAGCTTTACGGTTAAGAAGTATGACCCAAGTATGGCTTCCTCCAAAGCCAGAAGTTTCTTTCCTATCACATCATCCTGCCTCCTAAGAGTAATTGATCATTCCTAGATATCCTTCCCCTCTAAGCATTTAAACGAGGATACCTTAAATCCAGACATATTAGCACCGACTCTTATGTTTGCCTCCTACCATGAAGAAAGAAGTCTTGGTCTTTTCCATTCCACTCTAACTGATGAAGATGCTATCCCTACAGTTGCCTAGATGCTGCCTTAAGGATGTGTGAGTGGAGATGATAGCAATAAAGGGAGTAATGGTGTTCAAACAGCAGGTGTTCTAACGTATCATTTTCCAGAATCAGCAAACGCATGAACTGCAATATTTCTGTCAACCTTCAAGGCACCAGCATAATGAGTTGGTTTTCTATTATAATTATTATTATTTTCATGAAAATGTAACATAACAATTGGAATTTTTCAGATAGAGTACTGACGCCCCATTCTTGAGGCTCATGAGATTACTTTTGCTTCAGAGTATTTCAATTACCCCGCAGTGCTAAGAACAGCTCCATTAACATCCTATTAATTCCATAGCAGTCACTGTTCCCTACTTGGTATCCGATGGAGTTGCCTCATAAGGCTGCTTTCTTTCCCCTGATGATTTGTAACGTGCAGGAACATGACGTGTTGTACTGGCCACCTGACCTACTCCGCTGTTAGTGCCAGGCACATAGTGTGGCTGAGTCATAGAAACACAGGGCTTCATTGTCATTCCAGAGGTGGTGTATCCTGAATAATGATTCTATGTCATTAACAAGTGGAAATCCTGGTAATTGAGCGTAGGTGGCTAATATCAAAGGTGGGTGTCATAGTCCACTTTTATTATTCTTGGAGAAAATTTTAGTACTACCTGTAAATTGCCTTCTCTCACTTGCCTTAATTACCATTTACAGTTTAGGGTTTAGAGGCCAATTGGCTAAATCTCCCATGTTTATAAATAATCATAAGAAGAGGAAGCAAAGATGATCCAGGCCAAAGAAGTCATCCTAGTTACTTTAGCTATTCATTCACTCCTAAAATATTTACTCTTTGCCAGGTTCAGAGTCAGGCTTTGTTCACAAGAAGAGAAGAAGGGAGTCAGTATAGAGAAGAAGGAACTCTCAAACTTTAACCGGCACCTTGGGCTACGTGACCAACAGGATGCCCTTATCTTAACTTTTCATTTTATTAGTTAACTATTTGTGAAAATAATTAACAAAAATACAGCTAGCTTTTCACAAGTGAAGATGATTCCTGATTGGAGATGTGGAGGTTATTGGAGTAGGGTTGAGAGCAAACTTGGAAAAGTCATTTTCTGGGAGTGTCTTTAGTAATTTAAGAAAATTGAAAACTTTTCTGAAATAAGATTTAAATGTTTTGGGTATGTGTCTGCCCTTTATGTGTCCAAAATGATTTCAAAAATCCATCAATAGAAGGATTTTAATGTAAAACTGCAAATAACTGGGTCATTAAAATTGCTGAATGTGGAAGAAATATGCAGGAAAATAAGGGGGGGCGGTCATGCGTGCATGCTCAGTGATGTCTGACTCTCTGTGACCCCATGGACTGTAGCCGGCCAGTCTCCTCTTTCCATGGAATTCTCCAGGCAAGAATACTGGAGTGGGTTGCCATTTCCTACTCCAGGGGATTTTCTCAACCCTGGGACTTAGCCCAACTCTCTTGCATCTCCTGCATTGGCAGAAGGATTCTTTACCACTGTGCCACCTGGGAAGCCCCACATATTTGTATGTAAATTTAAATTTTTATATGAAAGTGTTAGTGTCTCAGTCATGGCCTGCCCTTGGCGACCCTGTGAACTGTAGCCTGCCAGGCTCCTCTGTCCATGGAACTCTCCAGGCAAGAATACTGGAGTGGATTGCCGTTTTCTTCTCCAGGGGATGTTCCAGACCCAGGGATCTAACTCGTGTCTCCTGCATTGGCAGATGGATTCTTTACACTGAGCCACCAGGGAAGCTCTTTTAAAAATAAAATTATATATGTAAAATCAGAGTTCTTTTTACAGCTGTCATACATTCATCACTTATTTAATGATATTATTGAGCACCTAGTGTATACCAGGCACTGTTTCAGGCCCTGAGAATACAGTGAACAAAACAAAGCCTACAGTGCATTGGCGTTTACATTGCAGGGGAAGAAAACAGACAGCAATGGAGTAAAAAGTAAAAGATTTACTCAGTGAATAAAAATAGTGCAGACGTGGGAGCAAGAGTGCCCAACTATGGGGGAGGGGAAGCTTGTCCTTATAAATGGCATCGTCAGGGGAGGCTTCACTGACAAGGTGGTATTTGAGAAAATGCCTGGTCAACGTGAATGGAAAAGCAAGGGGCTCTCTAGCAGAAAGTGAGTTATAGGCACAGAGAACAGCAAGTGAACAAAGGTAAAGTGGCACGACTATGTATGACTTCTTCCAAACACAGGCAGGAGCAGTTTCTCTGAATTTTGTAACTTGGCAGAGGGGTGGCATGGGGTGGAGGAACACTGTTTATACAGCAAGCCATGTGAGTCGGGAAGAGAAATGCAGAGGTGCGCCCTTCTATAGTATTTCTGATATAGAGATAAAAGATATACATGTACACCTGTGGCTGATTCATGTCAGTGTATTGCAAATACCACCACAGTATTGTAAAATAATTAGCCTCCGATTAAAATAGATTAATTAAAAAGATATTAAACCATTGCAAGGGCATAGATAATAGTAAAATATAAGTCAAAGAATTAGAAAGTGATTAAGTTTTGAGTATTCGATACCTTTGTTTTACCATCTGAGCCACAAGGGAAGCCCTACAACTTTAATGCAAATGAAAAAAGAATTCAACTATCCCAGCATTGCTGATCAGCTATACCCCAAGAAAAATAATGTATGCCAAAACCAATACAGTATTGTAAAGTAAAATAAAGTAAAAATAAAAATAAAATACAATAAAATAAAAATTAAAAAAAGAAGATTCAGCTTCAAAAATATTAGCTTTTAACTGCATTTCCTGGTAGCTCAGCTGGTAAAGAGTCTACCTGCAATGCAGAAGACCCCAGTTTGATTCCTGGGTCAGGAAGATCCCCTGGAGAAGGGAATGGTTACCCACTCCAGAATTCTTGGACTTCCCTAGTTGCTCAGACGGTAAAGAATTTGCCTGCAATGCAGGAGACCTGGGTTTGATCCCTGGGTTGGGAAGATCCCCTGGAGGAGGGCAGGGCAATCCACTCCGATATTCTTGCCTGGAGAATCCCCATGGACAGAGGAGCCTGGCAGGCTACAGTTCACAGGGTCACAAAGAGTCTGATGTGACTAAGCACAGCACCACTGTTTTACAATTAATTTCATTTTAGGTTTATCTAATTTAATTCATAATAAAAGTTAATGTTTGTATCATTAATCTTTAACAATGGCCCTGTCTAACCACCTTGCAAAATTCCTAAAAACTTAATACCTGCTTCTTTTGAACTGGTCCAAGCTGGCTCATGCGCCCCTGGCTTCCCTCTGAGTGTGGGTTCATGGCAGAAGAAATGAGTCATCAGACCAGGATGACTCTTTAAATACTGTCGTGAGAACAGCTAGATGGTCAAAGGCAGAAGTAGGGAGATGAGTCAGGAGACTTTGCAAGAATGCTAAGGTTCAGCTTGGGTCGTGTGGAAAACCCCTGCACCTGGTCACCGTTTCCCAGGCACATGATTTCGGATCATTGGTGGCTAAGCTGGATCTTAGTTACTTACCGTAATTCTTCTGAGGCACAAGGGTTCTTCACAGTTAATATTTCAGAAATTGGGATGCATCTCAAAATTGATCGTGTACATTTAATAGATCCTATTTCTTTTCTTCCTATAAAGCCAGTGTTAAATCAATGCAGATCTAGCAACTGGCCGCATTTTCCAACCGAGATAACATTCACTTTTGCTTCGTAAAACATGGAATTGATCAACCTGAAGTATTGTTTGCGGCCCACAATTGAATAAAACTGATAGAGGGTTTGAAATATAAATATATACTCTATAAGTAAAGGCCAGGGAAAGGGAGAATGTGTTCATAGCAGAGGCAGGCACAGGAGCGTCGGGAAAAGTGTAAGAGGAATCAATGAATCGAGCATTCAGGGAGGCCAGTAGGTTCTTCTCTGATTAAATAAGACAGGCAGCCACCTAGGAGTGTGATTTCAGGATCACTGCATCTCTCCGCCAGCAGCCTGCACTGTCTCCAGATGATCACTGTTAAAATGTCTAAAAATGACCCAGGAGGCCCGCATATTCACAGAGGAGCCGTTAAGAAGATTAAGGGACGGCAGCCCCAGAGGAAATGAGACAGGAAAATGTAAGGAAGGGTCAGTGTTGTTTAAAGCTCTAAATCAGAGTTTTTCAGAGCCAAGTAACACCTGAACCCCTTTGGAAGGTCCATCACATCCTTTTAGGGCACCTTTCTGCCAACCCCACCTCCTTTCCCCTTTGTAACCACTGTTCATCTCCATCCCTTGTTTCCTGTGGCCAGCCTTGTGGTTGTTTGGCATCTGTTTGGCACACAAGCACTGATTAAGTCTGCCTCTATTCTTTTCTTTCCAGCCAAGGATAATTAAATGCGTATGTTATTTTATCACACTTTGCAGTATTTAGAGTGTCACATCCAGATCTCAGTTTATTAAACAACCTGAGAAACGAAAGTCATTCGATAAAAATATTTTTCCATCAGTAATTATCCCTGAGAAAGATAAGTTTCATTTTTATAACTGAAAATAAAAATAATGTAACAGGGCCATAATAGACACTGGATGACTATTATCCTTGAAATGAGTGTACACAGCGATGCTTAATGATACATTATCTGTAGAGTGTTACCAACTTAGATGAGAGCTGGAAACTAACACGATTGTGAACCCAAACAAAACATGGGCACAGAGATATTCTAAATAATCCAGTTATTTGTTGGTCATCCAGATGACATTCTTAGATTATGTATCAAGTGTTTTTCCTTTAAAATTCCTGAAATAGGCCTGTGGACCACACCTCTCATTGAACTCTCACTGGAACAGCATTTGACAAGTTCAATATATTGGACAAGTTCAATATTCTTAGCATCATGAGCATTTCTGGGGTCCTCTGGCCCCCATGCCCCTCCCATCCAGCCACTCATCTCTCACTTCCCAAAAACTGCTCTGATATGACCCATATCTGTAGCTATCAGAGTTCAACTTAAAATTTTATTTGGGAAAAAAAAAGAGTTTTGCTGTTACAACAATTTGAAAACCACTAATCAAGCATACTGGTACTGCTGCTACTGCTAAGTCGCTTCAGTCGTATCTGACTCTGTGCGACCCCATGGACTGCAACCTAACAGGCTCCTCCGCCCATGGGATTTTCCAGGCAAGCATACTGGAGTGGGGTACCATTGCCTTCTCCGAATCAAGCATACAGAATTCCCCAAAAGAATGGTCTAGCTGAATATGGTTTTAAGGGATAAGAAAAAGAAAATTACCGCATTCCAACCTTAACTACACCACAATTTTAAAGGTCCTTCTTGGGGGATTATTATATGAATATCAATTAAATTTTTTTTTTGTATTTTAAGGAAATATTGAAGCAAAAGCCACAATTTCAAATAGTGAGTAGAGCACAACTGATGGTTTTTGAGACCCTTTAGCAGACTTACTCTTATTTAATCCTCCACAAAGTCTCAGCTCCATTTTAGAGATCTAAAAAGTAAGAGATTTTAATTCAGATTGCTCTGCCTGGGTCCAAAGTCATGTTCCAACTGATGGTACTGTGTTTGACATTCTTGAAATCTCTGACATTTCCTCAGTATTATAAAGTAGGGTTTATTATAAATAACTTTCCCTGATGAGTGTTAGCTTGTCCTTGCCCAGAGTTCGTAACTGGGTTGGATGACCAGGACGATGACCGTGTGTAATCTGGGGTTCTTCACAGGGGGGTGGTTTTGGCATGGGAGGGAGATGAGAAATAGATGAAACCGGGCTGCCAGATTAAGCCTGAAATATTATTTGGTGGAAAAGTGTTCCCAGGCTAAACTCGAGTTCACTCATTCCCTACTCCATACACGTCGTAAATCAGGCAGAAGAGAGCTATTTCCATATTTTAAATTGCTGCAAAAATCTCTGCAACTTTCTCATTTTGCAGATAAAGGTTCAACATCATAGGAAGCAATGTACACTGCATTTTAATGCTCGCTTCCGAAATCGCACTTACTCACTTTGTGGGTTTTTGACGCTCTTCCAACAGGCAACTGTAACCTAATTTGTTTCCAGAATGTGTTTACTTCTGTAGTTGTTGATTATTAAAATGCTTTTAAGCTTCTGTCTCAGCTGTTTAGAAAACTAAAGAAAGAATCCTTGTTACCTTGCTTCTTGCTAGTGTCTCACTGAAATATTTCAAAAATCATTTCATAATATTTTAGCTGTTGTGATATATGAGTTATATTATGAATCTTTTCAACATATTGAAAACTGGAGAAAATCATGAGACACAGAAAAACACAATTATTAATAGTAATTATTTAAATATCAATAGGGCTTCCCAGGTAAAGAATCTACCTGCCAATGTAGGAGATGCAGATTAATCCCTGGGTTGGGAAGATCCCTTGGAGACGGAAATGACAACCCACTCCAGTATTCTTGCATGGAAAAGTCCATGGAGGAGTCTGGCAGGTTTCAGTCCATGAGGCTGCAAAGAGTTGGACAGGACTGAGCAACTGAGCACACACACAGATATCAATATTTGACACCACAGAAATATGTTTTGAAAATATCTAAAATATTTTTAAATATGTGTACTGGAAGATCCTTAAATGTAGTCCAAGCTATAAAATATACAACAGAAGTAATCATATGCGTTAATGTATGTAACATAATTTTGCATACATAATTGGAGTAAAGAATTTACAAACCTGAAGACTTTGTTAAATATAAACACTTTCTAAAAATGTTTAACTATCCATCATGTCAACATATATTTTTAAGTTCCTATTTTGTGACAAGTATAGCAAACATGTTTATATTTGGCATATGTAAACTTCATATACCTTGTACTTTAATAGTTGTGTCTTGTTACATAAAGTATGTTATATCTGGTTCTGTTCCCTGTCTTGGCTACTAATGTAGTGACATAAATATCAACATGAGATAACATCTTATATATCATTTCTTAGAAACTGAGAGATAAAAGCACCAAATATATCCTGCAAGTCTCTGAGCTCTTAAATGATTTCTTGCGTGTTTATTTGTGTTGGAAAGAGAGAGAAGGAGGGGGAGAGGGAGGAAGTATTTGCTATAACTCATGTTGTGATTTATTGGATGCTAATCTTAAAACCACAAGATTACATTTCAAAGGTCAGCTTTACAGTCGTGAAAAACAAAAGTTCTGTGTGTTTGTTACTAATGAGCCCTGTTTATTCAGTGGGTGAAGTCAGACAAATATTAGATTAAATCTAAATCACGGAATGTTCTTATTAGGCATAGAAGCTTCTCTGAGTACAGATGTGCTAATATATTAAACAGAATGCCATACAAAATATTCCCCCTGAATTACTGAAGTAAATAAGTTACGCTAATCAAATGGAGAAGGGGAATCATTTACAAAATTATAATTGACTCTAATTTTGTAAAAGCACAATTAGGAGAGTCTAATACCTTTCAAAATGTGACCTGATAGCCCCATGACACATTCCTTTGAAAAAATAAGTAAAATCCTTCTTACAAAGGCAGTTGCCATGTCCATGGGTTTATTTAGATCTTCTTCAAGCACTTTCATTTTCAGAACATTAGTCTTCATCTACATCCAGTTAACTTACATACAGTTCAAGTTTTTCTCACTTTTTTATTTCCTACTTTCTTCTCTCAGTGTTGGAGATGTATGTATTGGCCATTTAGCTCATGTATGTGTTTAACAAATGGTTCAGTGCCAGGCACAGTTCTTGGTACCCATAATAGAAAAATGAGCAGGTAATGAACCCTGCCTTCAAGGAGTTCACTGTGTAAAAACACAGGAAGAAGTGGTAAGTCCATGGGGTTTGATACAGAAAAGACATGTCAGACTTGGAAAGAAGCACTTCCCAGGCAAAGAAAGGGGAAACTGTACACATTGGGAGGGAAGGGGGATGTAAATATTGAAATACTACAGAGATGGAGTGGAGGAGTAGCTGGATAGGGAGAAGGCTAGTTTGGAAGTATCAATACATGAGACTTGGCCCTTATGCTTACACACCTTATGCTTCAATCTACAAGGATCAGGAGTCTCTGAAAGGTTTAAATAATAACTGGAAAAGTCCGTCTTGTGGCTGTGTGGATGGTGAGGGAGGCAGAGACCAAAGGCAGGGGCATAGCTCAGAGTTTCCTAACCATCTGTTCCTGGAGCAGAGGTC
>SJYV01034753.1:8354-26103 GCA_006410875.1 Neotragus pygmaeus | reverse complement strand
ATGAGATGGGGGTGGGGGGTGATCTTACAAGGGAAAGAAATGCAATTTGAGATAAAAGTTTGAGGTGACTGTGGAAACCTTCCTCCTTATGGAAGGCATACTTAGAGTCATGGAAGCAAGACTTGTGATAACGCCCCCCCAAAATCTGAGTATGGGCTGCTCTTTTATCAGGCAGGGAGGTTTGCCTATATATGCCAACTTTGACATTTTGACATAGAGAATAGTGAAGCCCTATGCACAGATATGGCTTTTGAGCAGCTGATTTTAAAAATCCTTTTTTTTTTTTCAACAAATATTTAATTAGCCCTCTTCAGTACAAGAAAGGTCATGAGTTTTGTCACACAACTTACAAGGTTTGATGAGTGCACACAATCTCTGGCTACACAGTATCGCTTGCTTTACTAAACTCCTTTGTATTGTGGAGATAAAAGACAAAGAAGTTGGCCTTTGAAATCTGAGAGCACCTGAGAGACATAATTTGAGGCAGCAGTCAGAATCAAGCTAGCTGATACTCAGTGCTGGTCTCTCTTGAGTGGTTAATTCCCAGGATTTCCATAGCTGCAAAGATGATCTTAAAGATAAGGTTATGTGGCCTTCTAGCAGCTTTCAGAAAAGGAATTCTTCAAAATGAATAACTATTAAAAAAAAAAAATCTCTTTCCCTAAGAGACAAAGTATTTGGTAATAAATTGAATGCTTCTCTCTGAACTGAACATATCATGATCTAGATAGAAACTCAGTCTGGGAAAAAAAAAAACACAAACAAATAAAACATGGCACCTTTCATTGTGTCATAAGATGAGCTATTTCTGATACTTAAAGTGTCTGATTTCTAGAGAAGGAATTTCTCTTAAAGCATGTTCTTTTTTTTTTTTTTTTTTTAGATACAAATGATATATTTTATATATGACATACCACAAAAATATGCTCATTTTGCTCATGTATTGGTATTATTGGTTTATATAGACTAGAAATCTACATAACCATCCCTCACAAAGAAAAACAATAGGCATGTACAAAAAGAGCATAGATCCTGTGTCTTGGTTAAATTCAGCAACTTGTTTGTCAGAGATTCATGGGTGGCTCCTAGTTCAACTTTAATATTTGAGACAAAGTGGGGAAATATGGCAAATGTTATTAGTAGAGATTCCCTAATAACTCATGAATGGTTTAAATTATGTGTTAGAGGCTTTTTTTTTTTAACTTCTTTTTCAGTTTATCATATTATCACACACATTGGTTGGTAACATGTTCATGAAATCTTCCCAGGCAAATTAGTTCCACTTCTAGTGTTCCTTCTTGCCATTTCATTTGGAGAAAGGTATAAAAAAAATAATCCTCTTTGAAAGAAGAGAAGATGTGTCCTCCTGTTAGTCTATGTTGCTGTGGTGAAGATATGAAATCAGAAGTGACAGAATATGGAGTGGAAAAAGTCTGATATTTTTATGCTGTGACCTGTTTGTGAAGTCAATGGAGTGAGGAATTTCATACACATACATATATATATATATATATATATATACACACACACACACACATACATGTGTGTGTGTATACATGCATATATATATATTTTAATTATGAAGATAATAAAGCACTTACAGTAATGCACTCACCTTTTGTAATCTCATCTAGGCAAGTTTTAAAAAATAAATCTCTGGATAATGCAGTTTTTAGATGCTGAAACTGAAAGATTCCCTACTAAGTTTCTAGAAATTTCTACAAGAGCCTCTGAAACCATTCCAGGCCCTTCCATCTCTTCTCCAAAACATCCAATTTTTTGTTTATAAACTCCATTTTCATTACTGAAAAGAAGCCATTTCTTAGAAATGATAATCTGTTTTTCTTGCTTATTTTTCAAAAGACGGTTTTAAATGTTGTAGATGAAGATTTTTTCTCCATAATTTCAGATTTATGTCACAGTAGAGAAAAGATATTTATTATCCAAAGGGTAAAGAGAAGCGCTTTTGTAGGATTCTCCTTTCTTTCCCCTTTGGGAGATATGAATTTCCATGACCTTCTGGTTGAAAATCAGTGAATAATTTCAAAGCCTCAAGGCATTCTGGGATCTATGGTTGTAACCAAAGGGTTCAGATCAGCGTCACACCAAACAGTTAGGAATGTACAAGGTGTGATTTCTCTGAAAATCCTGATGACACTCATTTTGATTTTTTTTTCCAATATTTCCTTTATCCAGGCATACAGTAGACATCCAATATATACTTGTTGACTTAGCAAATTAATAAGGTATTTAATTGTATAGCTACATAATCAAACTCCAGTGGTGCCATTTCTTGGTTCATGTTGAAATCTACTGTTAGGGGAAACATTCTGTTAGACTTCCATTTGGTACTTTCACTATTTTGTTCTTAAAATAATTATATGTTTTTTCAAGTGCCTCCTTTCTGCCCTTTGTATCAGTCTCCTGGTAATAGTTATCTTTAATATCTAATGTCTCAAATATCTTTAAAAGCTTTTTATTATTCAGAGATTATTTTCATTTTCCAGCATGTCCTCAATATTACTGTAGAATTTTTACTTAGGCACAATTACTGGGAAAAAATGAGAAAAAATTGAGAGATACGAAACCATGAGAAGTCCAAAAGCATAAAATATTTATTGGCATATTGTGTAAGGATATATCCATGTGTAATAATACTGCATCAAGCAGAAAGGAATAAATACAAAAAGCTGAAGAGCAGCTCAACTTGTAGGAGAAGTTGAGTGGATGCAATTGAGGTGGAGCCCAGAGCAAGTTTCTCAAGCAGAACAAAGTCTACTGTATCTTAAGCCTGAAAGTAGACATAATTCATTATTTTATATGTCTTTATTTTATATATAATGTTGTCATATGTATTAGTATACATACATGACAAATGTCAATAATATGTAAATATATCTTCATATAAGGGAATATATATTATTTTATTTCTCTAAAATATTTCAAATAACAAAAAATATTGGGAAGGATGATGATAAAAACCACAGTGAGACCAGAGTTGTACAAATAAAGCAATACTAATATCTCTCTTTTATGTTGAGGCAGATCTCAAATTTATACCCACCATTATGAGTCTTTTTTGAAAAGCAAATATAATAATGGCTTTCAGTGACATCTTTCCAGAAAGAAATTAAATTTTCTATTTGTTTTCAAAATGCTTAGGTCCTCTAAAAATTAATTTCTGGTTTATCTGTTATTTGCATGCTTCTTAAACATTTAATGTCCTTTTCTCCTTAAGTAATAGAAAGGAAGGATAAAAATTATGTCAAATATTGTCATTTGATAAGTTTATAATTACTTCTTTATTTCTTCCCTAATTTTTTGAACCAGTACACATGCTTTTTGTGCATATGGGATTAACATAAGGAGTTGGCAGAGTTAATTTCTGTCTTAAGGTAAAATTCATAATATTAACTCCTTATTTTTCTGAAATAATTTTTTTTTGTTATTGAAAATTGCTTTCAGTCAGCCATTAGCTAGAAACTGTTATGGTACTTTGAAGAAATGTTTCTGGTTATAAAGATCAAAAGGTCAAAATCTAATATTTCATTCATTTTTAATTTTGAGGAATTCTTTAAATTGTATTATCTTTTTAGGAAAAAATCTATTTGTATACAAGTCACTTCCTGTTATAGTAANGCCATTAGCTAGAAACTGTTATGGTACTTTGAAGAAATGTTTCTGGTTATAAAGATCAAAAGGTCAAAATCTAATATTTCATTCATTTTTAATTTTGAGGAATTCTTTAAATTGTATTATCTTTTTAGGAAAAAATCTATTTGTATACAAGTCACTTCCTGTTATAGTAATTTTTTTCTTATTTGAAGTTTAGGCAAACAATCTAACAACTGAACTTAATATCTAAAATCCAGAAAATCTAAGATTTATGGTTGCATATAAAACCTGTATAGTTCACCTTTAAGAATGACTTTAATCTACTGTGTGATAAAGGGACTTTTACATTGATATACATGGTAAAAACCCCAAAGTCTAGGGTCTTATGTTTCAGGACCAATCCTTGGTCATTCCTGGTTACAAATTGGAAGATTGTTCTGCTAAATTATTCTTGCTTCAGTAGTAAAAGCAAGAAGAGGGCCTATATAAGGCCATCTGAATGGTTACGTGGGAATGAGGTCACCACAGGTGACCAGTTTAGCTCTGCATGTTCAGAAAACTGACTTTTTAATTCACCTTTTGAGTGAGATGGCGGAGTATTTATTCCTTGTTCCTGAATGTTCCTAACTGCTATCTGGAGTATCTCTTTTCTCATATTAAGGGTCTGGAAAGCCAAATAAGAAATTGAAAGGTGTTAGAGATCAAAGAGTTAAGCAAAAGCTCTTAGGTTGCTTTATAGAGAGTTTCACACAGTCCACAATAGTGATTATTTCTGCTACCCTATAGAAAAATTTGGCTTAAAGCTCAACATTCAGAACACAAGATCATGGCATCTGGTCCCATCACTTCATGGGAAATATATGGGAAAACAGTGGAAACAGTGTNGACAGGAAATCAAAACCAATGATGAAAGCAGATATACCGTAAGAGAACTCCAACAGCAAGGAAAACATACAGAACTGTTCTTTTACAAATATTCAGAAAGAAATCAAGCATGAAACCACAGAGAAATTGTCAAAGAATTTTAAATATCAACTAATTAGCCAATGATGCAAATTATAAAAACAGTGTGTCAAAAGACCACAAAATGGACTACTTACCACTTCACAGACCACTAAAATGATTCATGATTAATTTAATTATAAGCTGACTAACAATGCAGCTAACATGTATGCTATCATACCTCAATATAAAAGGAAAGGGGGTACTGAGAAAGACAATTAATTAATTAGTTAATCAAACAAAAATGGAGCTTGGATTACATGTCTCTAAGATTCTTTTGGAGAAGGAAATGGCAATCCATTCCAGTGTTCTTGCCTGGAGAATCCCAGGGATGGGGGAGCCTGGTGGGCTGCTGTCTATGGGGTCGCACAGAGTCGGATATGACCTAAGTGACTTAGCTTAGCTTAGCTTAAGATTCTTTTAGCTCTGAAATTTGGTTCTTTTTTACTGGAGAATTTGAGTGGAATAAAGAAAATAGAAGGAGGGAGGAACAGAGAATATTAATAAGCTTAAAAAAGTTCTACAAACACATATTTTAAAACTTTTTTGGAGAGTTCATGCTTTCTTATTAAGAGAACAGGCAGTGGAAACCAACTACATAGATTTTAAGCTCAGATCCATGAGTGATTAGCTTTGGGAACTTGAGCAAATAACTTAAGCCGCTATCACTGAGTTTCAATATGTTTATAACAGAGTGAATGCTTGTCTCTAACCTAGTGGATCACTGTGAGACTTAGATGAAAGGATGCATATATAGTTTTTAGCCTAGGGCTGGGCATAGAGTAAATGCTTAATAAGTGATAATGATACTGATTATGATGATGAAAAATCTTCCCAGAAATTTCTTCATAGGCACTGGCAGATACATATATTGAATCCATCGCTTTTTTTTACACAAATATGATCACATTATGAGGCTTCCCAGGTTGCCCAGTGGTAAAGAATCTGCCTGCCAATACAGCAGACACAGGAGATGCAGGTTCGATCCTTGGGTCAGGAGGATCCCCGGAAGTAGGATGTGGCACCTCACTCCAGTATTCTTGCCTAGAGAATTCCATGGACAGAGGAGCTTGGCAGTCTACAGTCCATTATGCACATCATTTTGCAAATTTCTTTTTTTTTTAATTTAATATACCTGTACTTTTTCCATGTTAACATAGCAAGTTCTGTTTGATGAGGGAATCATACTCATTACATGGATGGACCATGATGTATTTAACTGCTCTCCTGTTTAACATTTACACTCTGTTGGGTTTTTTTATTATTATAAATAATACCAAAATGGACAGTCTTACATGCAGTATTTGAAGGATGTGATGTTTTAACTGGAAAGGACTTCTAACCATTTTACTGTCAAAGTTAACTTTTTTTTTTAAGACTAGTTCTGTCCACTAGGCTTCCTAGCTTTTTATATTAGATTCCTTAGGCAGGCAGGCAGTTGATGAAACTCAAAGGAATGGTTGTTATCCTTTATACTCTCAGTCTTCTACAGTGAAGCAATAGTTAATAAACCATAATTCTGAAAGAAGTATATAAAAGTAAGTAAATGCTATACCACTGCCTTAGGATAGGAAATATATTTAGTGTGCTTACCAAATGTAAAAATATAAATGAGCATTTCTGAGCAGAGATGAGATCCTCAGGACTGGCAGAAGGAGAGGTGAATGGAACAGAGATTTCCAAAATTTAATTTTGAAAATAGACTATTGAAATTCTTTGAAAACTGTATTTAGTTGCTCTAAATACAAAAGCAAATAACATCAAACCAGCTCATCCTAGCATCTCAAGAATACAAGGCCCTCTGGCACTTTTTTCCTTTGGAGAAAAAGACCATGAAGTCATTCTGCCTTATTAAGAAACCTAGTGGGAATCAAGAAAAGTTTTAAAAAGCTTATAGCTACTCTTGACAGTTGAGTAGTAAATACTAAGCATTACTTCATAGGAATGAGTAAGTATAACACCTTCACAGGCTGTTTCTATAACATATGGACTGTTAAGTGCTTGAGAAATAATTTGTTTGTTTTTGCAGCTCATAGTTTAATGTAATGAAGCACTATTGAGTTGAATAACTAGACAAGAAACTCCTTACTTACGAGGAATTATATTCTGAATTAATGAATTGCAAATTGTAAGCCAATCCAACTCCTATAAATATTATGGAAAGAAGTAGCAGCTCTACCTACACAAATTTTCAAGGCAAAATTATTCCGTGACGAGAAAAAGATTTAAAGCATAATTAAGGTTCCTAAAATATAAGTACTTAAGAAGAAACTTACCATATGTTTAAAATTATCCAAGACTGCGTTTATGATCTGTGATAAGTATATATTTTCTGGAATGCAGAAAACCTTTTTAAAGGTTTTCTGTTTTATTTTTATGGCATTATTGTGCAGTTCACCTCTTGCAATTCATTATGGGCTTTAAAAATTCAAAAAATGAAACAAAGATTTTTATTTTTTATTCTGTGCCTGTGATAGTTATTTCACTTCACACAGAAAACACTAACTCATTAGTAAAAATACAAATAGCTTAAAATGATAGACTTAATAAGCTGTTTTCTGAGAACATTTTGTTAACACAGCTCTGATACAAGCACAGAGTTTTATTCAAGTCTGAATGTTAATTAATTTGGGAAGTGATAGTCTTGGGAAGGTCTTCAGTATCTGTATACAGGAGATCATTAAGAAAAATGTGTATTCTATGGATCATTTTTTAAAATTGTTTTAGCATTCAAAAAATAGACACAATACATAAAAAGGGGAGAGCCTTGAATCTAAAGCCAGAACCCTTGGGATCTAAACAGGCTGCATCTCAAAACAATTATGTAACCCTGGCAAGTTCTGAACACCTGTGAGTCTGTTTCTTCATCTCTTAAAGATGTAAGATAAGATAGAATTTGCCTTCTTCAGAATGCCAGGCTTAAGGCAAAACCAATACAGTATTGTAAAGTAAAATAAAGTAAAAAAAAATAAATAAAAAGAATAGCTAGTGCAAGTGAAGATGTTTTAAGAGCAATTCATTGGATTAACAAAAGTTGTAATGCAAAATAAAAACTAAAAGAAAGAAAAGCAAAGGCTTTCATAGTCCTCATCAAGGAAAACGTAGATTAACCTGAATGTGAGACAGAGTGGTTGAGAGTGGGTGGGGATATTTCTCAAAAGTGAAATTTAAAATGAATGTCGCTCAGTCATGTCTGACTCTTTGCAACCCCGTGGACTATAGCCCACCAGGCTCCTCTGTCCATGAGATTTCCCAGGTGAAAATACTGAAGTGGGTTGAGATTTCCTCCTGTGGGGTATCTTCCCAACCCAAGGATTAGACCCAGGTCCCCTGCATTGCAGGCGGATTCTTTGCCATCTGAGCCACCAGGGAAGCCTCTTTACTAAAGACTGTAGTGAATAGGTTCTGCCTGTAACTTCGGTTNTTGAGATTTCCTCCTGTGGGGTATCTTCCCAACCCATGGATTAGACCCAGGTCCCCTGCATTGCAGGCGGATTCTTTGCCATCTGAGCCACCAGGGAAGCCCCTTTACTAAAGACTGTAGTGAATAGGTTCTGCCTGTAACTTCGGTTGACCTTGAGGACCTTCTCTGTCCCCTGCAAATGAAGCACGTGGAGAACACCCCTGGGGAAAGGTAATTCCAGACACAAGGAGGCTGTTATGGCTTTACAGCTAGGGGTTAAAGTGTGCAGTACAGACAACTCAGTGGGGCAAAACTGCTGCAGAACTGATGGGCTTCTCAAGAGTGATTCCAGCTGAACGTTTCCTGTCTGCTTCCTGTAAATGTGTTTTGTATCAGATCAGTGTCATCATAGTTCCGCAAAACTATTCCTCACATGGGGTGATCTCAGTATGATTAAAATGAAAGTAGCTTAAGAATGACGTGTTTTCAACAAAGTTTACTATTCCATTTTGAACATGTGCAAATCTTGAAATTGTCACTAGGACCATCATCATTCCTGAGTTTCCTAATCTGACCAAGACACTGGGGTCTCATGGAAGAAGCTCCTTGGAAAGGTTATTTTCTCTATCTGGGACTTGTTTTCTTGATTTATAAAATGAAAGAAATGAAGAGATTCCCTTTTCCCCCCATAGAAAACAAAGATCTTTTCTATGTCTAGCAATCTCTACAGATCAGCAGAACATCCTCTCCAAGGCCCCATCTGGGTCTCTCATAACATTTGAAGTTGTCCCCATCTCCTTCATCTAAATTAGCCTTAAAGTCTAGAATATTATTGCCATAAGACTTATGGTGGCACTAAAGGTAAAGATCCTACCTGTCAATTCAGGAGATGCAAGAGACGCGGGTTCCATCCCCTGGAGTAGGAAATGGCAACCCACTTCAATATTCTTGCCTGGAGAATTGCATGGACAGAGGAGCCTGGTGGGCTACAATCCATGGGTTCACAAAGAGTCAGACAGGATTGAACACATACAATTACTTAGATGAAAGGTACAGCAATTACAGGGCACAAAAGCCATTTAATCTTTCTCCTAAATTTGGTTAACTTCTTAGGTCAGATCACTGTCACTATGTCAGATGCTGAAACAGAATCAACTATGGTATCCACCAAACACCTACTCAAGACCCAGCCCATGGATATATTTGCTAAACTAAACAGACTATTTCAAAAAGCTATTTCTAGAATTCAATATGCATGGCAGGCAGGACAAATTGAAAGATACCTGCAAATAAAGTAAAATAAAATTACAAAGCTCCACATACATTTTGAGTGTTTTAGCAGATTTTGATATTCCTGTAATGGATATTGTTAAAATGTCAACTTGAACTCATGACTGCTGCTGCTGCAGCTAAGTCACTTCAGTCATGTCCAACTCTGTGTGACCCCATAGAAGGCAGCCCACCAAGCTCCTCTGTCTCTGAGATTCTCCAGGCAAGAACACTGGAGTAGGTTGCCATTTCCTTCTCCAATGCATGAAAGTGAAAAGCAAAAATGATGTCGCTCAGTCGTGCCCGACTCTTAGCGACACCATGGACTGCAGCCTACCAGACTCCTCTGTCCATGGGATTTTCCAGGCAAGAGTACTGGAGTGGGGTGCCATTGCCTTCCCTAGAACTCATGACTAGCTTCTGAAGTATTATTCCTATGGAATGCTGATTTTCGTTCTGGGACTTGAAGATCAGCCTTTGCCTGGTCATTCATTCAGGAGATAATGAACATTTTCTGTGTGTCAGGCACTGGACTAAGAAAAAAGATGGACACTAGAATTAGAAAATGACCCTATGACTCTGTCTTGGGTTCCATATGTATCCAGCAAAGATCCTAACAGGCCCCCTCCTCCACCGGCCCTCCCACACATACACAACAAAACATCTAAGTGCTTTAAATACACAGGGCCCTAAGTAAAATTCTAACTTTAAAAACTATTGTGTGAAATAGCAGACTATAAAGAGCACAGTCAAAACATCATGATTTTTAAAACTTCATGTTTAGAAACTAAAAAGCCCAACTGAAATCAGAACAAACAGGGAATGACTACAAAATCAGTCATTTCACCTTCCACAAGCTATATTGGTAGAAAGTGTTTAATTTTGCATTTTAATTTTAATATATGTATTAATTCCTAGGTCTCACCTATGAATGGTACACCATCTTGAACTTAAGACTTCCATTTCCCTTTATGAAACAAAAATAAAACAGAGACCCTAAGGTCAAGTAGAGCTTGAAATTTTCTAGGTATGGTTTCACAAACACAGGGCTTCCCTTCTTTTTTTTCATAGTGTATGAGCACTTCAACAATTATTATTTGGAAGAGAGGAGGGTGGGAAAGTAAATAAGTGTACCCCAAAACACATATAGCCTTTTTTTCCCCTCTCTGCTGAATGTTAAACTCATTAAAAGAACAAGAAGCATTTCATGGATTACTGATAACAGCACCTCTGTCACAGACAGGAGGCCAGATTGGCACTGTAAATGGAGCCGTTGTGTGCACTGTCGAATGTGAGATATTCATCCTCAAAACTGATCCGCCTCCCGCTGAAGACAGGTAGACATAATGAATACACAAATGCAAGATTTTATTTTTTTTTCCTGGAGCTTGAAAACAAGTTATTAGGATATTCATCAGCAGCTGCAAACAGCATTTTAGGAGAAAACAGCAAAATCCACATAAATATGTATACCATCAATATGCTTGCACAGTTCGACATACATTACCATCAGTCAAAAGCTAATATTTTAGAAGCCGAATTTTGAATTCTTTTTTTTTTTTTAACTCTGTATTGGGGTATAGGCGATTAGCAATGTTATGATAGTTGAATTCTTTTTTCATTTACATAAAAGTTGCGACAAATCGGAAATAGCTGAATTCAGATCCCTAGCTCTAAATACTGAATTAGTAAATTTAAGTTTTTCCTGTGGTCATGTATGGATGTGAGAGTTGGAGTGTGAAGAAGGCTGAGCACCAAAGAATTGATGCTTTTGAACGTGGTGTTGGAGAAGACTCTTGAGAGTCCCCTGGACTGCAAGAGATCCAACCAGTCCATTCTGAAGTAGATCAGCCCTGGGTTTTCCAAAGGAATGATATTAAAGCGGAAACTCCAGTATTTTGGCCACCTCATGCGAAGAGTTGACTCATTGGAAAAGACTCTGATGCTGGGAGGGATTGGGGGCAGGAGGAGAAGGGAACAACCGAGGATGAATGGCTGGATGGCATCACTGACTCGATGGACATGAGTTTGAGTGAACTCCAGGAGTTGGTGATGGACAGGGANAGGGAAGGAGGTGGGAGGGGGTTCAGGATGGGAAACACATGTATACCCATGGCTGATTCATGTCAATATATGGCAAAAACCACTACAGTATTGTACAGTAATTAGCCTCCAATTAAACTAATTAAATTAACTAAAAGAAAAAAAAGTGCAGTGCAAGACAGCATCAGCACCCAGACTACCGGCGGAATGAAGATGCAGTCTGAGGATGCTTGGTGCACATCCATCCTGGGATGCCGCAGGCCTCGGATGAAATCCACCCAGGTCCATCTACCCAAAGGCACTTGGCCTCTGCAGCTCTGCACACAAGAGACTTTTAGAACTTTAGACCTGAAGGGGACCATCAGGCAATCCAGGTGTATCTTTTAGAGATCTTTGAAAGGTAAAAATAAATATACTAAAAGTAGAAGTCTCGTGATCAACTTGAAGGTCCTTGGACCACAGGAAGGTTATCCGAGACAATGGGCACCCCTGGCTTTGTCTCAGAGCAAGGCTGATTCCTTGCTTTGCTTCCATCTTCTGTCCATCCCTAACTCCTTGGTGGTCCTCCTTGAAGTTCAGGAAAAAAAGTGAAATCTGGGGGTATCATCTGTGGGAGTGAGACCACACACACAGCAAAACCAGCGCCGACCCACTCTGCCCCTAAAATGCTAGGAGAGCTGTCAGCTTCCTAACACCATGTGTAGGGAGCCAAGAGGAGGAGAAAAACCAGGAGTTCAAGAGCCGGCCCTGCTCCCCAGCTAACGCTGTGACAAACCAGGTAACCCCATAGGGGCTTGGCTCCAATTCAAAAGCTACAGACAAGCAGTGTTTCCTTGGACAAATCAAGGAGAAAGGTATTGAGAACTAGAAAAGGACTTGACTGGTGATCTTGTGAAGTGCATCCTCCTCCAGTTTTTACACCTTATCTTGCTAAGCCAGATGATGAATAAATTGCATGGCCAGCAAATTAGCAGTCGAGCTGATGTGTGGAGGAGCAAAGGCAGCCCGCCTGAGGTCACAGGTCAGCATTCGAGGCAGGGACCAACTCCTGCTCCCTGGACTCCTTCACTGCTCTTCAAGCATCTCCCACAAAAGCCATCCGTAATCTAAAGCAGTTGTCGTCATCGTCATCCCCAGGAGGATCCTTGTGACCCTCATGATGCCACCAGCTGGGGAGAAGCCAAAACTCTGCAAGGAGTGCTGGACCTGGACCCATCTCATATATGGGATTCTCTATTTTCTTTTGAAGACAAATATCTCCTATTTCCTATCACTCTGTGTAGTCATTGCCTTAAAAACAAACAGTTTGCCCACTGCACTCCTACTTAACCAAAATTGGTGCCATTACTTCGAAAAGATTTTTTTTTAATAGTGACATTACACATATTACACGCCCATCCTCTGACCATGTAAGTTATTTACTGCTGATTACAGAGGTTATAGCTAGCCATTCTGGCTCGTAAAACAGTACCTGAGGCATGATAGGGGCTCAGTAAGAATTCGTTTCTTCTTCAGGTCTTTGCTGAAGAGCTGCCTTCTTGGGAAAGCTTCCTGTACCACATAATTTAAAATCATCTGTACTAGCATGAAAGCAAGAACCATTCTATCTGTGTGATTCACTGATGGATCCCAAGCAACTATCTGTTGAATGAATGAATGAACCCCCAGGGTCCCTTTCTTTTCACTGAGGGGCAAAAGAATCCATTTATGACACAGAGTCTACAAGAATCATCACAGTCAGTTAGGAAAACGTGGCTGAAGATTCAGGAAAAATAATACCTCTGTTATCGGTTTAAGTTTGCCAAGAAAATGGTTAAATTTAACATCAAAAAGATAAAATGTTTACATATTCGTTGACAGTCAACTCTATGGAGAACGGCTAACATTTAGGGAGAAGTTGACTTCGAGTTACTCGTCAGAGTNTAGTTTTGCGCTGGGTCTTCTGTGGCTGCGGTTAGTGGTGGTGGGGGAGCTACCCTCTTGTTGGCGGTGTGCGGACTTCTCATTGCGGTGGCTCCTCTGGCTGTGGATCACTGGGCTCTAGGGTGCGTTGGCCTCAGTAGTTGAAGCCCCCAGGCTCTAGGGCACAGGTTCAATAGCTGTGGTATGTGGGCTTAGTTGCTCCATGGGATGTGGGATCTTCCCAAATCAAAGATCAAACCCTCGTCTCCCGCACTGGCAGGCAGATTGTTCACCATGACCCACCAGGGAAGCCCCTCATTAGATAGTCTTTTGAAGATTAGGCCTTTTGACCCCTTCATCTCAAAGATGGGAAGTGAGATCTAGAAATCCTAGTTAATAACAGTAGAAGACAGGGATGCAGGTTCCAGCGCCAAGTTCATCACTGTTTCCTCTAGGCTGTGCTATTCTGTCTCTCTACCCAAGTAAGCCCCTAAGAAGGGCCACATTTCTGTAGTTTGTCAACTGTCTTGATAGTGAGGTCTCCTGGCGGTATGTGTCCTCTTCATGCTAAATGCTTCAGTTTTGTCTGTTACAATATTTTATTTATTCATTAGAACCCTTTATGCTCATAAACATGCCCATTAGTTTTACAAATTACCACATTACTCATAAATGAGTTGTCCTCCTAATATAGCTGTCTCTTATACACATCTAGATGTGTATAAGAGACAGACTCTCAGTCTTCTACAGNTTTTATTTATTCATTAGAACCCTTTATGCTCATAAACATGCCCATTAGTTTTACAAATTACCACATTACTCATAAATGAGTTGTCCTCCTAATATAGCACATAACTTATTGTTGCATTTTATTGGGCCATTTATAATAAAATTATGGAAAGTGTTAAATAACCCTTAGAGAAAAAACGAATTCATCATTTTAGCAAAGGCACAAGTGTTCCATTTTCTTCTTAGGTATTTGTAGGAGATTTATATTTATAATATGATGCTGTTCCTTAAGAGGACTCCTGGGTTTCTATCTGGGGCCAGACCTCTTGCCTTTTCACTAGATTGCTTATAAAAGTTAAAGCCACTTATGGTGTTCTTATTTTCACAGTCTAAAGAAAAATGACTTGCTCCTTCCAAATCACATGAGATCTATTAAATTTATTCTTTAAGTTAGCAATTAATGTTCAGCGCCACAGCCTGAAATCACGTCTTCTCATTGTCACCGACTCTTCAGAGAAATGTTGGCACTAACACGTGTGACCTGCAAAAAAGCAGCCACCTTCTGTAAAATCTAACAGTGTTTTCTTCTAAAGTAAGAGATGTGGAGCCGCACATTTCAGCTCCCTTTTGGAATCGTTGAAATAGTACACATATAGCTGAAATCAAAGATGCCCTAATCATGGGACTCCCACAAAATCTCCTTTTTCTTCTTAGCATTCGCAGATATGAAAATTTTCTGATGGGGCCACCAAGAACCATATTAGGAATTAGCCTCATCAAATGAAAGCTGATATGCAAAGGGAAAAAAAGTTAAGACACACTGAATTAATTATATCTGAGATTTGACTTACACATTAGATGATTAAATATGTGCATTTGAATGAGCCCCTGAAGGTAGTCTACTTACTTTAAATAATTGTCCAGGGCCTTTTGGCTAAAGTGACTTTCCCCCACGTAACCTGCTTTTGTTATCTTCATTTTTCAGTGTCTTAATTTCGTGCTTTCTCCATGCCCTACCTTCAGTTAATTTCAATAAGCATTTGCAGAAAACAAAATATGCAGAGGACAGTCCTAGAGCCTGGAGGGATATGGAAAATTGAAAAGGTGGAGCCCCCTTACCCCCTGGGGGCTGTCTCTCTAATGCAAGAGACAGATTCACATGGTTAATGCATTAGCCATTATACCAGTAACTGCAGCCCAAACACAGATTCCTGTCATTTACGTGTTTTTTTTTTAATAACAGGAATTTATTAAATCAGATGCTGAGTTAGCAAGAATAGAGTTAGAAAAGAAAAAAAAAAAAAACTCTTTGCTTGCAGAATAGCAGGAAAACAAACAGACTGCTACTCTGCAGTATAGGGCGAGGAGCACCAAGGCACCCCCAGCTTGGGATACTTCAGAAGTACCAGGTTTGGGGCCACCTGGAAGTACTTGTGCTCATGCTGAGTCACTCAGTCATGTCTGACTCTTTGTGACCCCATGGAATGTAGCCCACCAGGCTCCTCTGTCCATGGGATTTTCCTGGCAAGAGTACTGGAGTGGGTTGCCATTTCTTCCTCCTGGGGATCTTCCTGACCCAGGAATCGAACATATGTCTCCTGCGTCTCCTNCTTTGCTTGCAGAATAGCAGGAAAACAAACAGACTGCTACTCTGCAGTATAGGGCGAGGAGCACCAAGGCACCCCCAGCTTGGGATACTTCAGAAGTACCAGGTTTGGGGCCACCTGGAAGTACTTGTGCTCATGCTGAGTCACTCAGTCATGTCTGACTCTTTGTGACCCCATGGAATGTAGCCCACCAGGCTCCTCTGTCCATGGGATTTTCCTGGCAAGAGTACTGGAGTGGGTTGCCATTTCTTCCTCCTGGGGATCTTCCTGACCCAGGAATCGAACATATGTCTCCTGCGTCTCCTGCATTGCAGGTGGATTCTTTACCACTGAGCCACCCCAGGGAAGCCCATGGAGGGGCTGAGTACTAAAAAACTCTGAGTTTGTCAGACAACATCAGAAGTCAAAGCAGTTTCCCGGTGGAAGAATAGCACCTCTAAGCTGTAGTTGTTTCTAGTATTTTGAATGTCATGGAGAAATCAAATTTCAAAAATTATTTAGGAAATGGATATAAAGTCACCAAATATTTTTATTGACCATTAAGATCATCCTTAAAACAACCAGCTTGTCTCACCATGATTATTTTAAAAGAAAAGGATGTTTCACCACCAAGATCACTGAAAAAGGAATAATCTTAGAATAAAGGACAATCGTTTAACTTAAATAAGTTTAGCATCATATTCTCCCCATTTTCCATTACCAGTGACGTTTGTCACACCTAGCATTTTTCTTGGACCCACTACTGTGAAGCACTAGATTGGAATTTCAAGTCTTTGGGGCCACACTGCAAGCAGTTTCTAGAGAGGAGAGTAAAGAGAGGCAATGGGAGGAAAGGCTTGTGTGAACAGACTATACATGAAAGATCTTGAAGACTGTGCTAAGGAATTTGTGTCACCTGGACACACTGGGGCTGACTTTTTATGATATAGTATGAGTTAGCTGGACAAAAAAAAAATAATACAAGAGGCAAACCTAGTAGATATGGAGAAAATAGGAGGAAATGAACAGATTTAAAATGAGAAATGTGAGTGGCCTTATTGGACCAGTAAATACATTGAGAAGTATAGACATTTAGGAGATTTGAGTTACACTGTTAGGACTCAGTGATTGGACTTGGAAGAAAGGAGAAAAGGGGGAAATCATGAAAACATCCTAAATTTTTTAGTGTAACACTTGAGTTAATAGGTGAGGATGTCTCAATCCACTCTATTAGCAATCTCAAAAAGGGAAGCAGATGATGGAGAGCTGAGAGAATTGGGGGTTTGATTTTAGATGTGTTAAATTTGAGATATCTTTAGACATGTAGATGTTATCTAGCAATTGAAGACATAATTCTAGGGTTTGAGGACAAGATCTTGGATAGGGACATTAATTTGGAAGGCAGCAGACAGGTGATCTGGAAAGCCAGATGTGAGGATGTGGAGAAAGTCTATTGTTGAGAACAAAACCCAGAGTGGAATCCCGTTAAACAGGGACACTTGGAGAACAGTGAGAGGATTTATGGCAATGGCTACCATTGCTATAATACAAGCAGAGTGCAATGGAAATATAGAGCTATGAGAGGCCCCAAGAGCTGGGATATGAGCTGAGCTTCAGGTAATGAGGTCTGCAGGGGTGGTGCCTAAAACAAAGACATTCTTTCTGGGCAGAGACAAGGAGAAAAAGTTAACTTTATTTTTACCCCAAAACAGTAGTTCTGATCTGGATCTTCCCCACCTAGGGATGGAACCCAGGTCTTCATTGGTGGGATTTTCTTTGCTTTGATGGGATTTTAGCTGTTGCTCTTTTCATTCTCTACTGGAATGAGTGGGGTGATGCTGCTGTATGAGGAGGTTCTTTCTCCTTTATGGTCTGAAAAAAAATGCTGACTACATAGTCTTCTCTTTTTTGTATTTTCCTTTGGGCAGAAGAGGGGAGCATTCTATCAGACCCCCAGCCCCATTGGCTTTGACAGAGAATAGCCTCCAGTTGAGTTCCTATCGAAAAAATGAATGCCTCCCTCTGCCCTTTCCTCAGCAAAGTCGGGTCCCTCTGCCTTTTTTTTCTTTTTCCACTTTAAAAAAACTGATGTCCGTTAGGGACTTCCTGGTGGTCCAGTGGTTAAGACTCTGCAGTGCTAGTGCAAGGGGCCCACTCCAATCCCTGGTCCAGGAACGAAGATCCTGTGTGCCCTGTGGTG
>SJYV01034750.1:6981-27074 GCA_006410875.1 Neotragus pygmaeus | reverse complement strand
TTCCAGGCAAGAGTACTGGAGTGGGATGCCATTGCCCTAGGCCTCACTTAAACCTTCCTGGCAGGGGTTTCTCATTACAACTACCCCTGTGCCCTCCACTGACATCACAGGGCTGGGGAGCTGGCCTTGGTAGATAGATCATCATGGTGAAAGTCCTGGCTTCCTACTTGGCCTTCCCTGGCACCATCTTGAGGTGTGGGGATGTCTTGTTATAGCTTGGTGAGGATGGAAGTCTGGGCTCCCTACCTTGGTTTTGCTGACATGAGTAGGGGTGGGGCCGCTGTATTTTAAGTGGTGTTTGGCTGGAATCTGTTACTGCCTAAAAGTGTCTGTCTTGCTAGGAGACCCTCTAGAGAAGGCAGCTGGCAGGGCCCAGGGGCAATATTTGGTCTGTGTCTGTTGCTGTTTCGGGGTTGCTGGCCTCTTTAGCTCCAAGTCAGGGATGTGTCAGGCTGACGGAAACCCAGAAACTCACTGCCATGTTGTACCTTGGGTCCCGAGGTCCCTTCCTTGCTTGCCTTCTTCTCTCACCTTTCAGAGTCCACTTACTGTTTGATTCATATAATGTTCAGGGTTTTCAGTTGTACGTAGGAGGAACAGGGAAAAGTATATCTATTCCTGGAAGTGGAAGTCCTGGTTCACTTTAATTTTAAGTTAATTCAGGGTTAACTAGAGAATCTGTTTGTTTCTAAGCCTGTCAGAAATCTTCCCCCTAAATTTATGATCCAGCCTTACATTACATATATAGGCAAGAAATACACTATTGCATGCTTGTGAAATACTTGTCGGGTTACTCCTTAATGCCTACAAGACTGAAAATGCTTCAGGGCCACCTTTCTCAGGTTTTGTGGTCCATATTGACAGTGTTAGGAGGCTGTTTGTGTGAGAATGGTGTGTATCAGGAAGAGGAGATGTGGCTGGAGTTGAGAGCTGTGGGTGGTGAGCTGTGTTTTTGAAAGATCCAAATCACTGAAAGGGAGAGTTGGTACGATGTTTCCAGATAAGGGAGATGAGACCTGAAGGGAGCACCTGCACTGGTTCTTGAATAGGCAGACATCCAGGGGATTAGTAACCAGTTCTATTTGTTAACTAGCGCATTATTTCGGAGAAGGCAATGGCACCCCACTCCAGTACTCTTGCCTGGAAAATCCCATGGACAGAGGAGCCTGGAAGGCTGCAGTCCATGGGGTCACTGAAGGTCAGACACAACTGAGCGACTTCACTTTCACTTTTCACTTTCATGCATTGGAGAAGGACGTGGCAACCCACTCCAGTGTTCTTGCCTGGAGAATCCCAGGGATGGGGGAGCCTGGTGGGCTGCCATCTATGGGGTCGCACAGAGTCGGACACGACTGAAGTGACTTAGCAGCAGCAGCAGCGCATTGTTTGTAAAGTATTGTCTTACCTTAATAACAAGTAACTATTGTTAACAGTTTGGTCTGTATCCTTCCGATTCTTTTTTTGTGAATTTGCAAATACCTGTGTATATGTAGAGAGAGGCTGTACAGTCTAGTCGTAAGAAGCATAGACTCTAACTCTCCAACCTGGGTTCAGATCTTGGCTCCTCCACTTACTAGCTGAGTGACCTTGGTCAGGATACTCTAGCTCTTCAGTTCAGTCCAGTTCAGTCGTTCAGTCGTGTCCAACTCTCTGTGACCCCATGAATCGCAGCTCACCAGGCCTCCCTGTCCAGCACCAGCTCCCAGCGTTCTATCTCTTAGTGCGTCAGTTTCCTTGTCTCTAAAGTGGGGACCAACAACAGAGCTTTTCTCAGTTTAATCCTTTCCTGGTAAAGATTAAATGAGCTAATAATGTTCATAGAGTAGCCTGAAACTGCCCAAGCTATGTAGCTGTTAGTATGTTGTTGTTACTATTATTTGTATAAATGCTATTCATAATATTCTTTGACTTTCCTCTTTCCTTAACAGTATGTATAAGAAATCTATCCATATTATGTCTGGGCAAATATATCAGTCTCATTTTTTCCAGAGGCTGTTTTTCTGCTCGGTAGTAAGCAGCTTGTTAACCTCATGCTCTGCAAATGAAAACTCAGTTTTTTTGTCTTTGTAAAGCAAATGCTAAGTACATACATCTCTAGGTGTGCACTGATGTATCAAAAGATATGTACATTTACAATTTTGCCATCAGTAGTTACTATCAGCAGCTTTTCAAAAGTGCCTTACCAGTTTATCTATACTCCCTGTAAATGATTTACAAAAGTTTCTATTTACCCTCATCCTTACCATTATTGTTTATTCTCAGTCTTCCTATTTTTATTTTTCCAAACTAGGGGTTTGTGGTATAACTTTGCAGTTCTGTAAATAAGGTTGAGCACCTTTTCATGTTCATTGGCCATTTGTGCCTTTTCTATTAATTTCCTGTTTTTACAGTTGATTCACTTGGTTGGCTTTTTCTTATTGATTTATAGGAATCTCTCATATTCTCTGTTTACTAATTCTTCATCTGTTATGTTTGTTACATATATTTTTCTCCTAATATCATGGTCTTTCAAATTTGTTCCTAGTTATCAAACTTTGATTGATTCATCTTATCAGTTTTTCATTTTATGTAGTCACATCTGCCAGATTAAAACAACAGCTTTCGGCCGCGCTGGCTCTTTCTTGCTGCGTGTGGGCTTTCTCATGTTGTGGGGCGCAGAGGTTACTCTGTTGGGGTGCTCGGGCTTCTTACCGCTGTGGCTTCTCTTGCTGTGGAGCGTGGGCTGTAGGCCCACTGGTGTCAGTAGCTGCGGCTTGAGAGCTCAGGATCTGCAGCACGCAGGCTCGCTAGCTTGAGCTCTAGGGCTCCGGCTCCGTTGTTGTGCATGGACTTATTTGCTCCATGCCATGTGGGATCTTCCCCAATCAGGGTTAAACCCGTGTGCCCTGCATTGGCAGGCAGACTCTTAACCCCTGGACCACAAGGGAAGTCCCCAGTTGTTTTCTTTTTGGACTTAATGGTTTAAAAGATCTGTCTAGATGCTAAAACTAGTATAGTAGGTAGAAGTTTTAGGGGAAAAAAAACGTATATTTATAGAGTCTTGAATTATCTTTCACAAAATACTAATTACAAAAGAATAAAAGTGGGGAAACCAAGCAGATACCACCTTAAGCAAGTCATAGAAGTTAACATTCCCAGGGACAAATCAATATCATGTTCTCTTGACATGGTTATAAAATGATACATATATAATATAGGTGAGAGGAGAGAGAGAAGAAGCAAATATGGTAAAATGTTAACATTTCAGGAAATCTGGGTAGAGGGTATGTAGGAATTTTTTATATTATTTTTATAACAGCTCTAAATCTTACAAAATAAACATTNTGACATGGTTATAAAATGATACATATATAATATAGGTGAGAGGAGAGAGAGAAGAAGCAAATATGGTAAAATGTTAACATTTCAGGAAATCTGGGTAGAGGGTATGTAGGAATTTTTTATATTATTTTTATAACAGCTCTAAATCTTACAAAATAAACATTTTAAAGATACAAAGCACCTTCCTGTCTCAGGAGTATAGGAATATTATCATATAGTTTTTACTAATACTTCATCTTATCTTATTGATTTGGCTTTTTAAAACATCCAGAATTTTATTCTGGAGTACAGTGTAAGGTGGAGTCTAACTTATTTTTTCCAAATGTGCAGCCACACTCTGAGCACCGCCTTCTACCTATCTGATGTGCTGCTGTTGTAAGCTCCATCCTCCAGTGGGTTGTGCTTGAAACGCTTGTTTCCTGACCCAGCGGTGGAACTTTTCTCCTTAGGGACAGGACCCTTTTGCAAACAACACAAGATGTGAAGCAAGCAAAAATATTACNTGTGCTGCTGTTGTAAGCTCCATCCTCCAGTGGGTTGTGCTTGAAACGCTTGTTTCCTGACCCAGCGGTGGAACTTTTCTCCTTAGGGACAGGACCCTTTTGCAAACAACACAAGATGTGAAGCAAGCAAAAATATTACAGTCTCCTGCAGACCTCTGCTGATCCCCCAGCCAGACCACCAGGGTTGAGGTTATGGAGTTGGGGAGAGAGAGCTGCTCTGGCGGTTGGGGGTGGGGGTGGGGTCCTGCAAGGAATGCTGGGTAGCCCTTGCCTGTAGGGCTGGGCTGTGAGGTCCCTGTGCCTTGTTAGTAGGTTTAATAGCAGCTCCACTGCAGCAGGCCCAGGGCCAGAGATAACACCCCAGTTCAGTCAAATTCTACCACTAACAGCAAATTGTGCCCTTATCATGCAACCCTGGCTTTTGTGCTTAAATCTAAACTACTGTGTTATATCAGTGCGGCAACATCTGCTTCTAGCTGGAGGCCTGCAGCCATCAACCGATTTAGGAAGCAGTTTGTTGACCGGTCTTGTCACAGGATAGCATTTGCTGGAGTCCCAAAGAGGGGAATTTTCCAGGCTATTTCTAGGCTCACTTCTGTTCCATTAATTTATCTAACCTATTCTTCTACAATAACACACTGGTTTAGTTATTGAAATTTTATAGCACGTGGGTTTTCTTGAAGTCAGCCAATTCCTTGGTTTTCTAAAAATTTACATGAAATTCCTGTAACATAAAATTAACCATTTTAAAGTGAGCAGCTCAGAGGTGTCTCATGCAGTCACAGTGTTGTGCAACCAACCATCACCTCTGTCTAGTTCCATAACATTTGGTCATCCCAAATGGTAACCCTCTACCCCTTAAGAGAGAAGGCAGTGGCAACCCACTCCAGTACTCTTGCCTGGAAAATCCCAGGGATAGGGGAGCCTGATGGGCTGCTGTCTATGGGGTCGCACAGAGTCGGACACGACTGAAGCGACTTCACTTTCATGCATTGGAGAAGGAAATGGTGACCCACTACAGTGTTCTTGCCTGGAGAATCCCAGGGACAGGGGAGCCTGGTGGGCTGCTGTCTGTGGGGTCGCACAGAGTCCGACTCAACTGCAGCGCCCTAGCAGCAGCAGCAGCAGCTACCCCTTCAGTCACTGCCTCCCATGTTCTGGTCTCTGGTAACCAGCACTGAGGTTCTGTCTCTATGGGTTTATCTATCCTGGGTATTTTGTTTATTTGGAATCATCTAAGTATGACTTCTTTTTCTTTCACTCAGCATAAAGTTTGCAAGGTTTTCATTGCACGTGTGATATTTGATGGAGTGGTTTCCTTCCCTTTTGTTCTCATTTTTCCAAAATTTTTGGTTATTACAACCTATGATCTTTTCTGAAAGAACTTGAGAATCAACTTGTCAGGTTCCACAAAATATTATGTTTTGACTCTCAGTACAATTATGTTGAGTTAAACGTTGACTTTAGGGGAATCTGTATATTTATGGTATTGAATTTTTCCATCTGGACACATGGTTTACATTTCTATTTATTTAGATCTTGTTTTATCAGTGTGTCTTTAAGTGGTTTGTAGTGTTCCTCATACGTCTTATCATTTCTAGAAGTGCTTTACTTTGATTTCTGTTATATATGGGTTATTTTCTAATATAGATTGTTAAGATATAATTGATCTATTGCATACATCTAAAGTGTTCAGTTTGATGAATTTTGATGTAGGTATGTATACATTTGTGAAACCATCATCACGGTCAAGTTGATGAGCAGGTCAGCCAGTGCTCCAGACCATCCCCAGAACAATACTGGTCTACTTCCCTTTATTGGAGATTAGGTTGCATTTTTTGCAATTTTATATAAATTTTTTTTATTTGACTTTTTTTCTGTCAGATTTTTTTTTTTTTTGGTCTGACTTTTTGCTCTCAGAATATTTATTCGGAAGTTCATTCATATTGTTGAGCATGTCAGTAGTTTTTATTTTCTTAGTAATGAGTACTAAATGCTTCATTGAATACTTACAGTTTGCTTGTTCATGACTTTTTGGGTTTTTTCCAGTTTGGACTATTAAAAATTAAACTTCTGAACTTTCAGATACAAGTCTTTGTGTGCACATAGGCTTTCATTTCTCTTGGGTAAATGCCTGGGACTGGATGCTGGTTTGAATGGTAGATGTATGTTTAAACTTTTAGGAAACTGCCAGACTATCTTCTAAGTTCTTAAATCATTTTACATTCCTATCAGCAGGACATTAGAGTTCAGTTGTTTTTATATCCTTGTCAACACTTAATATGTTCATTCTTTTAAATGTTACCATTCTAGTGCAGGTGTACCCACTCCAGTGTTCTTGCCTGGAGAATCCCAGGGACGGGGGAGCCCGCTGGGCTGCCGTCTATGGGGTCGCACAGAGTCAGACGCGACTGAAGCAACTTAGCAGCAGCAGCAGCAGTGCGTGTGTAGTGGCTTAATATTATGGTTTTGGTTTGCATTTCTCTAATCACCAGTGATTTTCAGTATCTTACCTTGTGCTTTTTTCCATTAGTGTATCTTCTTTGGTGAAGTGTTTGCTCAAATTTTTTTTGCCTGTTTTCTTACTGGGCTGTTTGTCTCACTATTCAGTTTGAAGGGTTCTTTATATATTTGAAATGCAAGTCCTTTATTGGATATATGTTTTACAAATATTTTCTACCAGTCTCTGTCTCTAGATTACCTTTTCATTTTCTTCACAGTGTTTTTGAAACTTTTAAACTTTGGTGAATTCAATTTATTAATATTTTTGTAGTTAGCATTTTGTATTACGTTTAAAAAAACATTGCCTAGTTCAGATTAAGATTTTGCTTTATAATCCCTTCTAGAAGTTGTATGATTTTAGTTCTTAACATTTAGGTCAATGACTTCTTTCAAATTGATTTTTGAATGTATTTTAAGAATCAAGTGTCTCCTTTACATATTGCTGTCAAATTGTTCTAGCACTCTTGTTTAAAAAATGTGTGTACACCTGTGGTGGATTCATGTCGATGTATGGCAAAGCCAATAGAGTATTATAAAGTAAAATAAAGTAAAAAAATAAATAAATAAAAAATAAATAAAGTAAAAAAAATGATATCNGCTGTCAAATTGTTCTAGCACTCTTGTTTAAAAAATGTGTGTACACCTGTGGTGGATTCATGTCGATGTATGGCAAAGCCAATAGAGTATTATAAAGTAAAATAAAGTAAAAAAATAAATAAATAAAAAATAAATAAAGTAAAAAAAATGATATCCTTTCTTCATTGAATTGCTCTGGCACTTTTGTCAAAAATCAGTTGATTTAATGTATAGGTATATCGCTGGACACTATTCTGTTACTGACAATCCTTCAATTCTGCCATCTTCCACCTCCTCTCCCTCCAGTCAGTAACTCTTCTTGCCTCTTCACTTGATGCCAGTCCCTGGATGCCACTCTTATACTGTACTACTGTACCTTTCAAGGCATTATTCAGTAAGCTTTGGAATGTTTTTTTCATTGTTTGTTTGTTGTGTATTATTTGTGTGAAAAGTGTTATAAACCTATTACAGTGCAGTGCTATATAGCTGATTTTGTTAGTTGAATACCTAGGCTAACTTAGTTGAACTTAACAGATGTACTCTCGGAACTGAACTTGTTCACATTAGGGAACTTACTGTCTACTTACGTTATTAACATCTTATTTAATTCCATGTCATCAGAGAGTAACTCAGTTTTATGGCCTAGCATGAGTCAGCAAGAGATGCGGGTTTGATCCCTGGGATGGGAAGATCCCTGGAGGAGGAAATGGCAGCCCACTCCAGTATTCTTGCCTGGAGAATCCCATGGACAGAAAAGCCTGGCAGGCCACAGTCCATTGAATTGCAGAGTCAGACACGACTGAGCATGCATGCACACACGAGTCAACAAGCTTTTTCTGTAAAGGTTCACATAGTAAATATTTTGAGTTTTGTGGGCCACATATGGTATCAATTGCATACTGATTTTTTTAACCCTTTAAAAAACATGAAAACCATTTGTAACTCACAGTCTGTAACTACCACAATCTACAGTCTGAATTGGCTTACATGACCCCAAGCCTAAACAATGATCCATCTTGGTAAATGTTTCTTTTCTCCTAAAAGAAATGTAGATTCTGCTGTTGCTGCAGTTGAAAAATTTCTGGTGATTATTAAAATTAAGTTTTTCATCTCTCCTTTTCTCTGAGACTCTAATTGCATGTATGTAGACTACGTTATATTGTCTCAGCTGTATCTAGATGAACACATGGAAGGAAATAATACAGACATAATCAGAAATTAGAAGTAAGAAAAAAGAGAGGAGAGTTGTTCATTGAGAATCAATTCTGGTAAAAAGCATAATAAACTTGGCAAATATAATAGTAAAAGATAATAAAATAATTATAAGCAGAATTTGGATGGCAAAGAGTAAAGTAAAAGTGTAAGGAGATTTGAAAATTAGAAAAGAATATGTTGCGTAGCTCTTATGTGTGGCCCTATACAGCTAAGATTGAAATTCTTGATGAGTTAAGTCATTTCTACTGCTATTTAAAAAGAAGGAATTTGATGTCAAACTCATATCGAAGGAAAAAATTGGAAAAGTCATTAGAGAATTATTTCAAACAAAAGCATTTGACTCAACTTTTTTTAAGGTAGCATTCTATAAAATTGTCAACAAAAGGTAATCCCCCCATTCTGCGAACTATCTTAAAACTTTGGAAAAAGATGGGAAGCTTCTCAGTTTGTGTAGCGGAAAACTAATCTTTTAAAAATACATTTATCTTATGTTCAACAACCTCATTGTATTCTTTTATTGTTTCTACTTCCCCACCCTCTTTCTTGGCTGTCTCATGACCCTTTGGATTATGTTTGGGGCTGATAAGTTTATGAGTTTCATGTGATAGGAGTTGTGTGATTGCAGATTCCATGATGTTTGTGAAGAGGAGCAAATGAAAGGGGAGAAGTTAGCGAACGTCCAGTAATTCCATTCTCCACTCCTTTTTCAGTCCTGTTGAGTGGGCTCCCAGCATCTCTCCCTGACTCCATTCTAACCTGTCTTTCCTGCATTGTCACCAGCGGAAATTTTCTAAAGATCAGATTACTCACCTGCTTAGAATTGTCCTCCGACCCTCCATTTTTAGATTCAAAGGCAAGTTCATTGATTTCTTTACTACTGGATGCTCAGCAGCTAACACTCAGTAGGTGTCTGTGCAATGGGTGGACCTCACTGGAGTCCAAGACGTTTTTAGATTTGCTCCCTCCCTCCCTTTCTAGCCCTCCTCCTGCCCCATATGGGAACTCTGTGCAGTTCTCCAGACCTGCTGTTGCCATTTTCGCCTTTGCGCACACACTCGACTCCTCTCCCCGTGGGTTATGTTCGGGCTCTGTGTTGTGATATTGCCTTTTTTTTCCCTCCATTGCAGCTCGTACCACTCTAGTCACACAGGCAGTGAGCGTGCCTCTCCCTGCAGCCAGGGCCCCTGGAGGCCATGCAAGGTGCCTTTCACCGGTCCTCCCTCCAGCACGGTGCTCCAGGAGGCATGCAGGAAGCCTTCATTGAGTTGTAGTTGCTGGCTCCTTTCTGGTTGGCGTTTCTATGTCTGGGATATTGGATGCCAACCTCCAGCTAAGTTATGTTTGTGTTAAACATGAATTGAAATGCAATTACAGCTGGCAGTGTGGTTTGGGGGCTGAGTAATAGAGTAAATAAGAAGGGTGGCTTCGTCCCGAGCGCCAGTTCATCTCCTTTGCTTTCCTGCCTCCTGTCATTGAGCGTGACTCATGAGTTCAGCTTGTCTCCTCTTAAATCCCATCACTTTCACTCTTCCTGTCCTTGCCTTGTAGGAGCGCTTGCAGGGCCCCTTTGTTAAAGCCAGTCAGAAGCCCACAAGCCAGGCCTTTGTGGTCTGGTTGGCCTCCACAGCACCTCCGCAGCTGGCTCCGGCGGTCTGTGTGGAGCCTGGGCAGAGGAGCCACTCAGTAGCTCTTTCCTAATTCTTATTTCTTCTTGACCTCATCTCACCTCTGGATGCTGTTGACCAATTTCTTCCTTCCTTAATATATTCATTTTCTGAATATAGAACTAACGCATGCTCAGTGTAGCCAACTTGGAAGAAAAGTACAAGGGAAAAAATGGCTCAAAATTCTGCAACTCAGAAGAAACATGCTGTTAACATTTTGAGACGCATCCTTTCGTTTTCTCCCCCTCCATGTGCTAGCAATACTGGGATGCTGTCATATGTGCTCTTGGATAACATGCTGTATGTTGTTGTTAGGCTATTGCAGTGTTTTCTTGGGTCATCAAGTATTCTGTAGCCCTTCTTTCCTGAAGCACTGTCATCCCTTGGATGTAATCTCAGCTCTCTTCTCCCTTGTGTTTTCCCGATTTCCCCTTCCCTTGGGGTCTCTGCCATGCTGCACACATGACCCAGCCTCCTTCCCTGTGAGTCCTCCTCCAGCCTGGGGCCCAGCCACTCCCTTCCCCATCAGTCACCTGGGGCAGCCTCTCTCCTTAGCCAGGCCCATGTTTCCTGCCTGGCATACAAGCCCACCCATCGCGGCTGGCTGCCACTCATCCCGAATATTCCCACACTCCACCGTCTTCTGTGTCCTCTCCACTCCCCACCCAGGCCCCCAACCCACAGCCGCCCCTGGCCTGAACTTCCTCCCAGGTGGAGGCCAGGCTCCTCCTGGGGCTCCTCTGCCCTCCCCCACGCCTCCCATGCCTCATCTGGCAGTTTCTTGGGTTCTCCTTCTGCCTCATCCTTTCATCCTCCTTTCCTGTTTTTGCCTCCCCGTGCACATCCTCACCATTCTTGTTCCGGATGGGCTCTTCCAGGGGGACTCTATTCCTTCCCTTCTGAGTGCCAGGTTTTCTCCTTTAAGCATCACTTAGAATTCCAGCTCCTGCTCTGAGCTCCCCAGAGACTGTCCCTCTTGCACGGGGCTGAGTCCTGACTCCTGCACTTTCCCTGACACCCCCAACCCTCTGCCTGCTCTCACCGTCCAGCCATTCCTGTTCTTCCCGTGCAGGCCTCCTATGACCCAGGTCCCTGCCGTTCCTGCTCCTGTCTTTTCTGGAGCCGTGCCTTCCCCTCTTCCTCTGCTCCATTCCCGGCCGTCAGTGCTTTACGAGACCCCCACCTAAAGCTGCCTTGGATCCTCCTCTCACTCACCCTTCCCTTCATCCTGAATGTCTGTGCTAGGTCGGCCCCTGTGCTAGCTGCTTCCATGGATGGTGTTTACCGCACAGAATGACCCCGCGAAGATACTATTATAATCTCACTTCACAAATAAGAAAACAGTCTCAGAGAGCTCCAGGGCTCCTCCTAAGATCACACAACAGGTGTGGATGAGCCAGAATCAAACCTGGGGGGTCTCCTGCCTCTCAGCGTTATGCCCTCCTGCTGATCCAGAGTATCTCTGGGCTTTCCTCCAAGGGAGGTTCCCTGTCTTACTCATACTTGTAAATACTGAAGCGTGTGGTGCAATGCCTTGCACACTGTAAGTGCTTAGTAAATATTTGCTGAAAGAAAAGTTAAGACTTGTGCCCCAAAGGGATAAATTGCAGCCTAGTGATGACTGTACCTGCAGGTAGAAGTCTCTACTTAAAGCCAGGTCAGGCTGCCTACCCCAGGGCAGCACAAGAAAGACCCAGAGCACCTCATACAATTTGAACACCAGTATTTACCACTGAGGAAGTGTTTTCCGTGTGCTAAGTGAAGTGAAAGTGTTAGTCAGCCATGTCCGACTCTTTGTGACTCTATGGACTGTAGCCTGCTAGGCTCCTCTGTCTATGGAATTTTCCAGGCAAGAATACTGGAGTGGGTAGCCATTCTCTTCTCTAGGGCATCTTTCCGACCCAGGGTTCAGACCTGAGTCTCTCTCATTATAAGCAGATTCCTTACTGTCTGCACCACCAGACTAGGTGCTGGGCAAAGCACATTACTGACACTTTAAATTATTATTGCAACTGCTTGAGATAGAACCAATTGTCTCCATTTGCAGAGNAGACCTGAGTCTCTCTCATTATAAGCAGATTCCTTACTGTCTGCACCACCAGACTAGGTGCTGGGCAAAGCACATTACTGACACTTTAAATTATTATTGCAACTGCTTGAGATAGAACTAATTGTCTCCATTTGCAGAGGTAGAAGCTGAGACTCAGAGAGGTCAAGGAACTCAGCCAAGGTCACACAGCTACTAAGTGACAAAGCCAGGGTTTGAATTCACATCTGTCCTGTACCATAATCAATGTGGTTTTTTAAAATTATTTATTTTAATTGGAGGCTACTTTACAATATTATAGTGGTTTTTGCCATACACTGACATGAATCAGCCATGGGTGTACATGTGTCCCCCATCCTGAACCCCCCTCCCACCTCCCTCTTCATCCCATCCCTCAGGGTTGCCCCAGTGTACAGCTTTGCCCTGTTTCATGCATTGAACTTAGACTGATGATCTGTCTCACATATGGTAATAGACATGTTTCAATGCTATTCTCTCAAATCGTCCTACCCTCGCCTTCTCCCACAGAGTCTAAAAACCTGTTCTTTATATCTGTGTCTCTTTTGCTGTCTTGCATATAACGTCATCGTTACCATCTTTCTAAATTCCATATATGTGCATTAATATACCATATCGGTATTTTTCTTTCTGACTTACTTCACTCTGTATCAGTTCAGTACAGTTCAGCCTCTCAGTCCTGTCTGACTCTTTGCAACCCCATGAGCTGCAGCACGCCAGGCCTCCCCATCCATCACCCACTGCCGGAGTCTACCCAAACCGATGTCCATTGAGTTGGATGACGCCATCCAACCATCTCATCCTCTGTCGTCCCCTTCTCCTCCTACCCTCAGTCTTTCCCAGCATCAGGGTCTTTTCAGATGAGTCTGCCCTTTGCATCAGGTGGCCAAAGTATTGGAGTTTCAGCTTCAACATCAGTCCTTCCAATAAACACCCAGGACTGATTTCCTTCAGGATGGACTGGTTGGATCTCCTTACAGACCAAGGGACTCTCAAGAATCTTCTCCAGTACCATAGTTCAAAAGCATCAGTTCTTTGGCACTCAGGTTTCTTTATAGTCCAACTCTCACATCCATACAAAAGTTGGCAAAGTAATGTCTCTGCTTTTTTATATGCTGTCTAGGTGGGTCATAACTTTCCTTCCAAGTATAATAGGCTCCAGTTTCACCCACCTCATTAGAACTGATTCAAATGCATTCTTGTTAATAGCTGAGTAATATTCCATTGTGTATATGTACCACAGCTTTCTTATCCATTTGTCTGCTGATGGCATAGTCCACGTTTTAAGCTGCTGTGTTCTCCTGCTTCCTTGGCCCAGGAGAGAAGGTATTTGGTGGTATGAGGTCTAGGTTGTCAGCCCAGAGTCCAGCCAGAAAAGGACTTTGAAATGTTGTCCCATGGTTAGCAGGGACAGAGAGGGTGCTCTTGAGGAGCTGAACTAGCCTTCAGTAGTAGCTTCTCTTTTCTTCTCTTTTCCTTCCTTCTCTGTCAGCAGACACATCCTCCATAATGAAATTCTAACTCTCCTGATTCTTTGATAGAGAATCGGTGAACCCTGCCTTTTTTTAATTAAAAATATCTTCATGACATTTTAAAAACTATAAAAGCTCATTTCAGAAAATCCAAATCATGTAGAATGATATAAACCAAAGAGCAAAAATGCTACCTTTTCTTCCATGTAATCCCACGCCTTTTATTAACAGTTTGGAGATAGCCTGCTTGGGTTGTGTTTCCCTTCTGCAAGAAATCGTATTTATTTTTAATTAAATAAGGGATACAAAAGCTTCTTATTTAAAAATATCAAACAGCACAGCCAAAGCTCAAGCACCTTTTGACCACACTCCTTATTTCGTCAGTCGCTGTCCTCAGTTTGCTTTTTTGTCCTTTCCCCCTTCATTTGCACATGTAAATAACTGTCAGAAACACGGCTTCATGGCCTGTCCTCTCAGTATGACTCATATCACGCAGTGAGCTCTCGCTTTGTCTCTACTGGAGGATGCATGTGTCACTTAGATCTCTCTGTACCAGCGTGTGTGTCTCGCGGGTTCTCACTCCCCCGTGTGTGGCGTGTGTGTAGGCTGAGTGTTCTGCTCAGGCAGCCCCCTCTCACTGCTCAGATTCAGTTTCCTCCGTTTTTCACTAAACAAAGCCTCAGTAGAGGCCTCGTGTTTGAATCACCAGATTTAGCAAATAAGGATACAGGATACCCAGTTACATGTAAAAACTTGGAAATTTTTTTAAAATTTGAAAAAAATGATTCATTGTTTATCTGAAATTCACATTTCATGGGTGTCCTGTGTTTCCTCTGGCAACACTCCTCCTTATGCACATTTGCAAGTATTTAAAGGCCCCACTTCTTTGCTTTTAAAGTCTCTTGTCTGATTTTCTTAAATTAAAAATTGTGTTACAAAGCATTTCATATATGTACAAAAGTATAGAGAATAAAGGAGCAAATATCCATGTAATCACCATGCAGCTTTTCCAGGTCTTAATGTTTCACCAAGTTTATGTGTTTTTTTTCTTTTTTAATAAAAGAAACAAAACATTATTGGTGCATGTGTACCCTTTAGGCCCACATGTCCTTCCTAAGCCCGAGCAACCACTGAGTTCGGTGTTTATTGTTCCTGTGTATTTGTTTCTGCTTTTATATTGATGCTATCATCATGTGGAAAGCTTATCCTACTGTACATATTTTCAACTTGCTTTTTTGCTTAGCATTGTTTTTGAGATTTATCCTTGTGGATACATGTAACTCCACTTCATGTGTTTTTAAAGCTGTGTGGATTTTTGTTGCATGAATATACTGGGATGTACTTATTCACCCTTCTCTTGATGAGGATTTTCATTGCTGTCAATAATTTACTACTATAAACTGTATTACAAATAATAATCCTTATGTCTTTATGCTAAGAATTTCTTCTCTAGGGAACATTTTAGGAGCAGAATTGCTAGGTCATTTCCCCCTGACCAGAGTTAGTAAGTGTGTTTTCCAAAGGAGCTGTGCCAGCTTGTGCCCCACTCATTTTGGTCAGATAGTTATTATGGTTTAGTCAGGGGTTTACCATGGATGGTATAAAATTGTCATTTTAAATTTGTTCTCAGCCACTTCCCTGGTGGCTCAGTTGGTAAAGAATCTGCCTGCAGTGCAGAAGACTGGGTTTGATGCCTGGGTCAGGAAGACCCTCTGGAGAAGAAAATGGCAACCCACTCCAGTGTTCTTGCCTAGGAAATCCCATGGACAGAGGAGCCTGGTAGGCTACAGTCCATGGGGTCACAAAGAATCAGACATGACTCAGTGACTAAACCACCATCAGAGTGGTAGAACATTTTCTCATGTGGCTTTTACATGTTGTATATTATTTTTCTTTTCTCTTTCTTTTTTTCTTACTGATTTGTAGAAGTTCTTTATTTATTTTGGATATTGTCAGTTGTGCATTGCTCACAGTATGAGACTTGTCTTTTCACTGCCTTGAGTGGCCTCTGTTGTATCAAAGTTTTTAGTTTTAGGATAGTAAGTTTCAGTGAAACTATGAACCATGCCGTGTAGGGCCACCTAAGATGGACAGGTCATGTTGGAGAGTTCTGACAAAATGTGGTCATCTGGAGAAGGGAATGGTAAACCTCTTTAGTATTCTTGCCTTGAGAACTCCATGAATAACATGAAAAGGGAAAGAGATATGACACTGAAAGATGAACTCCCCAGGTCTATAGGTGCCCAAGAAGCTACTGGAGAAGAATGGAGAAATAACTCCAGAAAGAATGAAGAGACAGAGCCAAAGCAAAAATAATGCCCAGTTGTGGATGTGGCTGGTGATGGAAGTAAAGTCCGATGCTGTAAAGAACAGTATTGCATAGGAACCTGGAATGTTAGGTCCATGAATTAAGTAAGTTGGAAGTGGTCAAACAGGAGGTGGCAAGAGTGAACATCGACATTCTAGGAATCAGTGAATTAAAATGGACCTGAATGGGCAAATTGAACTCAGATGACCATTATATCTACTACTGCGGGCAGGAATCCCTTAAAAGGAATGGAGTAGCCATCACAGTCAACAGAAGAGTCCAAAATGCAGTACTTGGATGCAATCTCAAAAACGACAGAATGATCTCTGTTCGTTTCCAAGGCAAACCATTCAATATCACAATAATCCAAGTCTATGCCCTAACCAGTAATGCTGAAAAAGCTGAACTTGAATGATTCTATGAAGACCTACTGGAACTAACACCTAAAAAAGATGTCCTTTTCATCATAGGGGACTAGAATTCAAAAGTAGGAAGTTAAGAGATACCTGGAATAACAGGCCAAGTTGGCCTTGGAGTACAAAATGAAGCATGACAAAAGCTGATAGTTTTACCAAGAGAACACACTGGTCATAGCAAACATGCTCTTCCAACAACATAAGAAACGACTCTACATATGGACATCACCAGATGATCAGTACTGAAATCAGATTATATTCTTTGCAGCCAAAGATGGAGAAGCTCTACACAGTCAGTCAAAACAAGACCGGGAGCTGACTGTGGCTCAGATCATGAACTCCTTATTGCAAAATTCAGATTTAAATTGACGAAAGTAGGGAAAACCACTACACCATTCAGGTATGACCCCAAATAAAATCCCTTACGATTATACAATGGAAGTGACACATAGATTCAAGGGATTAGATCTGATAGACGGGGTGCCTAAAAAACTATGGGTGGAGGTTCATGGCATTGTACAGGAGGCAGTGATTGAGACCATCCCCAAGAAAAAGAAATGCAAAAAGGCAGAATGGTTGTCTGAGGAGGCCTTACAAATAGCTGCGGAAAGAAGAGAAGCCAAAGGCAAAGAAGAAAAGGAAAGATATACCCATTTGAATGCAGAGTTTTAAAGAATATCAAAGAGAGATAAGAAAGCCTTTCTCAGTGATCAATGCAAAGAAATAGAGGAAAACAACAGAATGGGAAAGACTAGAGATCTCTTCAAGAAATTAGAGATACCAAGGGAACATTTCATGTGAAGATGGGCACAATAAAGAACAGAAATGGTCTGGACCTAACAGAAGCAGAAGATATTAAGAAGAGGTGGCAAGAACACACAGAAGAGCTATACAAAAAAGACCTTCATGACCCAGATAACCATGATGATGTGATCACTGAGCTAGACCTAGACATCCTGGAATGTGAAGTCAAGCGGGTCTTAGGAAGAAGCATCACTACAAACAAAGCTAGTTGAGGTGATGGAATTCCAGTTGAGCTGTTTCAGATGCTAAAAGATGATGCAGTTAAAGTGCTTCACTCAATATGCCAGCAGATTTGGAAAACTCAGCAGTGGCCACAGGACTGGGAAAGGTCAGTTTTCATTCCAATCCCAAAGAATGCTCAAACTACCACACAATTGTACTCGTCTTACATGCTAGCAAAGTAATGTGCAAAATTCTCCAAGCCAGGCTTCAACAGTATGTGAACTGTGAACTTCCAAATGTTCAAGCTGGATTTGGAAAAGGCAGAGGAACCAGAGATGAAATTGCCAACATCTGTTGAATTATAGGAAAAGCAAGAGAGTTCCAGAAAAAGATCTACTTCTGCTTTAATGACTATGTCAAAGCCTTTGACTGTGTAGGTCACAAGAAACTGTGGGAAATTCTGAAAGAGATGGGAATACCAGACCACCTAACCTGCCTCCTGAGTAATCTATATGCAGGTCAAGAAGCAACAGTTAGAACTGGACATGGAGCAACAGACTGGTTTCAAATCAGGAAAGGAGTATGTCAACACTGTATATTGTCACCCTGCTTATTTAACTTATATGCAGAGTATATCATGTGACATGCTGGGCTGGTTGAAGCACAAGCTGGAATCAAGATTGCCAGGAGAAATATCAATAACCTCAGATATGCAGATGATACCACTCTTATGGCAGAAAGTGATGAACTAAAGAGCCTCTTGATGAAAGAGGAGAGTGCAAAAGTTGGCTTAAAGCTCAACATTCAGAAAACTAAGATCATGTCATCCAGTCCCATCACTTCATGGCACACAGATGGGGAAACAATGGAAACAGTGACAGACTTTATTTTCTTGGGCTCCAAAATCACTGCAAATGGTGACTCCAGCCATGAAATTAAAAGACGCTTGCTCCTTGGAAGAAAAGCTATGACCAACCTTGGCAGCATATTAGGAAGCAGAGACATTACTTTGTCCACAAAGCTCCATCTAGTCAAAGCTATGGTTTTTTCAGTGGTCATGTATGGATGTGAGAGTTGGACTATAAAGAAATCTGAGCACCAAAGAAATGATGCTTTTGAACTGTGGTGTTGGAAAAGACTCTTAGAGTCCCTTGGACTCCAAGGAGATCAAATCAATCAATCCTATAGGAAATCAGTCCTGAATATTCATTGGAAGGACTGATGCTGAAGCTGAAACTCCAATACTTTGGCCACCTGATGTGAAGAACTGACTCATTGGAAAAGACCCTGATCCTGGGAAAGATTGAAGGCAGGATGAGAAGGGAACGACAGAGAATGAGATGGTAGGATGGCATCACCAACTTGATCAACATGAGTTTGAGTAAGCTTCAGGAGTTGGTGATGGACAGGGAAGCCTGGCGTGCTGCAGTCCATGGGGTTGCAAAGAGGTGGACATGCTTATCAACTGAACTGAACTGAAGATTCATCAGTCTTCTCTTTTGTAGGTTTTCTAATGCACGTGTTTGTTTCTTTAATAATTCTCTCTATTAAAATTATAAAGATAGCTTGCATCTTTTTTTGAAAGTTCTAAAGTTTTGCTTTTCACATTTAATCTTTAATCCACCCAGAATTTGATTTTTATGTGAGGCAGAGCTCTAGTTAATCTTTTATTCTACACTGATTGTCACATGTTTGCGTGCTGTTGTTGCGTAGTTCATGCTTTGCCCCCTGGTGTGTCAGCAACAGCTCTGTCACAGACTGAATGTTCGTGGCTGAGAGGGGCGCACCATCCACGTGGGTGCCCACCAGCCACAAGGAAACCTCTGTGCCACTAATAATGCTCTCCAGAGGGCCTGTGGAGGAGGTCCAGGGCTGTGTCCTGGCCTGGCCGTCTGGGGGCTACTGTTTTCCAGGAGCGTCTCCGGGGCCCTTTGCTTTCTTCCACCCGCCCAGCCTCAGGAACCAATCCTCTCTGTGCCTGCAGTAAACATGGCAGCTGGTCAGGGATGGAACAAAGAGAGGGCCGTTCCCTGCAGCTCTGATGTGCTCCCTTCACTCCATGTGCGTTTTTCAGACTGTATGTTCTTTTACTTGTTCACTCAGACATCTGGTCAGTATCTGATTGTGTTCCACCAGCAGGGCCTTGGGCTGGGTGCTCTGAAAAACACCCAAGGAGTAAAGTAGGATCCTTACTTTAAGGAGCAGAAGTGATCATGAAGAACTCACATTTTTGGAGTATCTGCTACATGCCAGGTCTAAGGCTTTTTTCCAAAATACAGCTTTATTGAAATATAATTAACCTACCAGAAAACCCTCCCCCTTAATGGTGTAGAGTCCAATAGTTTTTTGTATATTCACAGAGTTTTGTAATCTTCAGTTTCAGAATATTTTCATCACCGCAGAAAGAAATCTCATACCCATTGGCAGTCACTCCCCATCTCCCCATGCCTCCAGCCCCTGGCAACCATGAATCTAGTTTCTGTTTGTGGATTTGCCTTTTCTGGGCGTTTCACATAAATGTACAGTGTCCTTTCGCTTGTCATAATGCTACCAAGGCTCATCAGTGTTGCAGCATGTGTCACGTCTCCATTCTGTTTTTATGGCCAAGTAATATTCCTCATGGCAGAAAGTGAAGAGGAACTAAAGAGCCTCTTGATGAAAGTGAAAGTGGAGAGTGAAAAAGGTGGCTTAAAGCTCAACATTCGGAAAATGAAGATCATGGCATCCAGTCCCATCACTTCATGGGAAATAGATGGGAAACAGTGGAAACACTGTCAGACTTTATTTTGGGGGGCTCCAAAATCACTGCAGATGGTGATTGCAGTCATGAAATTAAAAGACACATACTCTTTGGAAGAAAAGTTATGACCAACCTAGATAGCATATTCAAAAGCAGAGACATTACTTTGCCGACTAAGGTCCGTCTAGTCAAGGCTATGGTTTTTCCAGTGGTCAGGTATGGATGTGAGAGTTGGACTGTGAAGAAGGCTGAGTGCCAAAGAATTGATGCTTTTGAATTGTGGTGTTGGAGAAGACTCTTGAGAGTCCCTCGGACTGCAAGGAGATCCAACCAGTCCATTCTGAA
>SJYV01034747.1:62128-114723 GCA_006410875.1 Neotragus pygmaeus | reverse complement strand
AACCCCAAATCAGTATCTCTTCTTAGATTGAACAGAGGACTAAGGTTACATGGAAAACCATTGCTGACAAATTGAAGAGAGACAGTGGTGGATACAGAGACCACAACTCTCTGGAGCAGAAGCCTGGGAACTGGAAAGTACCAGCTTCCTTTTACAGCATGTCTTCTCTAGCTTTGTGTTTTTACACAACTGGGTGTTCTATAACTCAATCCAATTCAATTTTGACACTAACTGTAGTTTGTACCAAATCCCACAAATTAAAGACCAATGTCCCTAACAAGCCACAAGTCAGGTCCACAGGCTACTCACTTCTGCCTGGATGACTACAAATTTAAGGCTTCCCACAACCCCCTTAGGTTTGATCATTCATGGATGGATACAACTCTCAGAACTTACTGAATGTACTAGACATGTGACAATAGTTTCATTATAAAGACTGCAACTTAGGAATAGCCAAATGAAAGAGGCACAAGAAGCAAGGTTTGAGATGGGGGTAATGATTTAATCACTTATGCCTATAGAGTAATACTTGGATAAAATGCCATTTCTTGGCAGAATCCAGGTGCATGAGAATGCCAGCATGGAGTCTGTGTCTGGAATTTTATCCAAGTGTTACTGTGTAGGCATAACTGAGTAAGTCATTGGTCACATGATTAAATGTAATGTTCAGTCTCCCTCTGTCTTTGAAGGTCACAGATCAGGAGGCTGAAAGACTCTACCCTCTAATCACATGGTAGTTGGTTTTCCTGGGGATTAGTCCCCACACTAAACCTATTTAAAACCTCCACAATGAGTAATCATATTAGCATAACAAAGATACTTCTCTATCACTCAAGAAATTATAATGCTGTTTGAAGTTCTTTGGCAAGAATAAGGGGTAAAGACCAGGTGTATTTACTGCAACACACGTTTTCAACCACAAATTATAGCCATACTAAACCACAAAAACAAAACACAAAAATGAAGCACAGCTTGAAAAGTATCAGAACTTAGATATGGCAGCAATATTGGAATTATCAGACTGGAAATATTTTAAAAACTGTGACCAATATGCTAATGACTTCAATGAAAAGAATAGAGAGAGAAATAGGAGAGAAATAAAAATTATAAGAAAGAAAAGTAGAGAAAGTCCAGAAGATAAAAAACACTAACAAAAATGAAGGGTGTCTTTTGTGAACTCATTAATAGATGAGACATGGTTGAGCAGAGAATCTCTGAGTTTAGACTATAGTAAGAGAAACTTCCAAAACTGAAAAATTAAAAGAAAAAGATTAAGAAAAAAAGCCCCCAAATCCAAGAGCTGTGGGACAGCTACAAAAAGTGTAGCATCAATAAAGGGGACACCAAGAGGAGAGGAAAGAAACAGAAGCAATATTTGAAATCAATAATGACTGAGAATTTCTCCAAATTAATCTGAACCATACATCCAGGAAGCTCTGAGAACACCAAGCAGGACAATTGTCAAAAAACAAAGCAAAAACAAGAAAACACAAACCAAATACACCCAGGTATATTATAGTTAAACTGCAGAAAATCAAAGATTAAGAAAAATTTTTGAAAGAAGACTAAAGGAAAAAGATGCCTTACCATTTTTCTTTACCTAAGAAACAATGTAAATAAGAAGAGAGTGAAGGGAAATGTTGAAACTTTGAAAGAAAAAAATCCACCAACCCAGAATTCTATGCCCTGTGAAATCACCCTTCAAAGTTAAGAAGAAATAAAGACTTTCCCAGACAAACAAACATTAAGGGAATTAGTAGCCAGGAGACTTGTCTTGAAAGAAATACTAAAAGAAGGAAGAAGAAGGAAAGAGAGAAGGAAAAGGATACAGGTCAGAAACTCAGATCTACTTAAAAAATATTAAAGAAAGACTAATGAAGGGAAAATTAAAAATGTATCTTTTGTTCTTAATTGATCAAACTGATAAAAGCTTGTTCAAAATAATAATAGCAACTGTATTTCTTGTAGTTTATGCATGAGTGGAATGAATGACAGTTATGATATAAGGGACAAGAATATAATTAGGATTATTTTGTTATTATAAGATATTACACCACTCTTGAGGTTTTATAATGTTACTTGAAAGCAGACTTGAATTAGCTGTAATTTTGTGTTACAAGTTCTAGGACAATCAATAAAAATATTTTTTGAAAGAAATAAGTCCAGTGAATATAAGATAGGAGAGAAAATGAAATAATCTAAACTGCCCAACTAAAACCATGTAAGGCAGAAAAATGAAGACAAAAATGGAAACAAAGAACAACAGCAACAAATAGAAAATTCTTACAAACATAGTCAATATTAATTCATCTGTATGAATAATCACCTTCATGTCAATGGTTAAATACACCAGCTAAATGGCAAAAATTGTCAGAGTGGAATAAAAATAAGATCCAATTACGTGTTGTCTATAAGAAATCCATTTTAGATATATAAAGGCACATGTAGATTTAAAAATAAGAAAGGGATGGAGAAAGATACTCCATACGAACACTATAAAAGAGTTAATTCTCCAAAAAGACCTAAGAATTCTTTACGTATGTGCATCTAAGAACAGAGTCAAGATGTATGGCAAAAACTGATAGAACTGCTAGGAGAAACAGGTGAATTTGCTGTTATATTAATCATTGAAGACTTCTATAACCCTCTATTAGAAGTGGACAGATTCAGTAGACAAAATCACAAGGAGGTAGTTGTATTAACAGCACCACCAGAAAACTGTATATAAAATAATTGACATTTATAGGCTAATTTATTTAACAACAACAGAATCTACCTCTGTCTGAACTTCACATTGAACATCTGCCAAGTTACACCGTATTCTGAGCTTCAAATCATACAATATATGCTCTCAGTCTAGTATCTGTCTGTGGCCTGTGGGTTGAGGACACCTACATTAAGGGATTGTAACTGAAGCAACAAAGCAACCACTCCATGTCTATTAGAACAGCTGAAATCCAAATTACCAAATGCTGATGATGTAGAGCAACAGAAAGTCTCATTCACTGCTGGTGAAGTGCACAGTTACCTTGGAAGATAGTTTGGTAGTGTTTTACAAAACTAAACATATTAACCATATAACTGGAAAATTGCGTTCCTTGGTATTTATTCAAATGTATTGAAAACCTACATCCACACAGAAATCTGAACATGAATGTACATAGTCACTATTCATGATTGGCAAATCTAGAAGCAATCAACATGTCCTTCAATAAATGAATTCATAAGCTAGTGCATCTATACTATAGAGTATGTTAAATGACAATAAGAAATAAACTGCTACTGCTGCAGCTGCTGCTAAGCCGCTTGAGTCGTATCTGACTCTGTGCGACCCCATAGATGGCAGCCCACCAGGCTCCCCCGTCCCTGGGATTCTCCAGGCAAGAACACTGGAGTGGGTTGCCATTTCCTTCTCCAATGCATAAAAGTGAAAAGGGAAAGTGAAGTCACTTAGTCGTGTCCGACTCTTAGCGACCCCATGGACTGCAGCCTACCAGGCCCCTTCTGTCCATGGGATTTTCCAGGCAAGAGTACTGGAGTGGGGTGCCATTGTCTTCTCCAGAAATGACTTTGGTGTTTAGTAAAAAATAAAATATTTTCTTTCACAAATTTTTCACCCATTTACTCAAGACACTGAGCAATGTCTTTATTCTCCATCAATTTATTTCATCATCTTTAAAAGAAACTTAGTAGTAATATAAAATAATACACTTATAGATTATCTCTTTTGTTTCATTTATGTGTCTCATGTCAGATTCACATAGAAAACTTGCTTAAATATTGAAACAGTATCTGAGGAGAGTATTCACTTGTTATTCCTTTCAGCATTATATTTGAAATTTTTGATGTCTATTCTTTTTATCTCAGTATTCCAAACACTCAAAATTTTCAAATTTGAGGTTAGCTGAAATACATACTTTTCAGAGTAACATATCTCTTCTTTTTGTTTTTATAATGTTATTTGTCATCTGGACAGAAAATTGTGTTCACAAAATGCATATTTTTTTCTGTTTTCTCATCATTGAATTGAGTTAAATCTTGCTACGAAATGGGATGCCATTACATTGGAAAGAAGCGCCCTCAATTTTTGGATGTTTTCATTAAAGAGCTGTCAACGTTCTCTAATATGAAACTGGAGAACAGTTTGATCATGTAGTGATATGAAAATTTTTACTGATGTTGTTACCAAATGTTGCTACTCTTCTCCACAGGTAAACCTAAGCTGCCTCTTGAGGCCAGTAGAAGAACATAAATTGTGGATTCAGTTCAGAGAAGGAGGCAGGCAGCACAGACAAGCCCAAGCCCAAGCAAAGGGGCTTTTTGCTGAAATCTATATTCCAGCTCTCTAAATGGAGGTAAGAGCTGTCTTCTACCCTCAGCTGTGAGAATTCTATGACTTACTTATTCTATTTCAGAGTTGTGGTGAAGCAAGTGTGCAAAGGAATCCTCAATTCAAGCAGGGGCTCTTCACTGACTTTCTGCACTGTCCTGATGCCATTTCCTAAGTCAACGAAGCTTTTTTCATCTGGGCAGTTTCTCCTTCAATCCTGCAGGCCTAGTTTAAAGATTGTGGTTAGAAGTGCTCAAAAACTACTTTTAGGTCACTTCCCCAAACTCTGTGTGTCATGGTTCAGGTGGGAAAACTGCCAGTCATGAAGGAACTTGATGAATATGTCCCATCAACTGCATAGCTCTAGAAATTTCTGACATATTGTGACACATATTCAATTTAAAATTTAATGTATGGTACCATGCTGGACTTTCCAGGACTTTCAGCTGGGTCAGACAGTAAAGAATCTGCCTGTATTGCAGGAGACCTGTGTTCAATCTCTGGGTTGAAAAGATCCCCTGGAGGAGGACATGGCAACCCACTCCAGTATTCTTGCTTGGAGAATTCCATGGACAGAGGAGCCTGGCAGGCTACAGTCCATGGGGTTGCAAAGAATTGGACACGACTGTGTGACTAACACACTGGACTTTTCATGCTGCTGCTGCTGCTGCTAAGTCACTTCAGTCATGTCTGACTCTGTGTGACCCCATAGACGGCAGCCCAGCAGGCTCCTCCATCCCTGGGATTCTCCAGGCAAGAACACTGGAGTGGGCTGCCATTTCCTTCTCCAATGCATGAAAGTGAAAAGTGAAAGGAAAGTCGCTCAGTCTTATCCGACTCTTAGTGACCCCATGGACTGCAGCCTACTAGGCTCCTCTGTCCATAGGATTTTCCAGGCAAGAGTACTGGAGTGGGGTGCCATTGCCTTCTCCATATATATTCAGGCGTACTTTACTGAGAAATTCTAAGAGTAGGCAAGTAATTCTTCACCAAAAATCTCTATCATTTTGAGACATATGTTGTTATTTACTTTAAGGGTATTTACCTGATCTCAANGGTGCCATTGCCTTCTCCATATATATTCAGGCGTACTTTACTGAGAAATTCTAAGAGTAGGCAAGTAATTCTTCACCAAAAATCTCTATCATTTTGAGACATATGTTGTTATTTACTTTAAGGGTATTTACCTGATCTCAACTCATATACATCCATGACAAATTCATGTCAATGTATGGCAAAAGCAATACAGTATTATAAAGTAAAATAAAGTAAAAATAAAAATTTAAAAAAACAAACAAGAAAAGCACACACACAAAAATGAGCACACACATGATATTGCTCTCCTGTATTTAAGTTCTATCTCTCTTTTTTTAAAGATATTTTTGATTTTAAGGTCTTTATTGAAGTTATTACAATATTGAGTCCATTTGCTCTTCTGTTTTTTTTTTTTTTTTGCTGCAATCTGCCAGGCCTCCCTGCCCTTCACCAACTCCCAGAGCTTGCTCAAACTCATGTCCATTGAGTCAGTGATGCCATCTAACCATCACATCCTCTGTTGTCCTCTTCTCNAGGAGCAAGTGTCTTTTAATTTCAAGGCTGCAGTCACCATCTACAGTGATTTTGGAGCCCAAGAAAAGAAAGTCTGTCACTTTTTCCATTGCTTCCTCATCTATTTGCCATGAAGTGATGGGACCAGATGCCATGACCTTAGTTTTTTGAATGTTGAGTTTTAAGCCAGTTTTTCTCACTTTCCTCTTTCACCTTCATCAAGAGGCTCTTTAGTCCCTCTTCACTTTCTGCTGGAGGTGGTGTCATCTGCATATCTGTGGTTATTGATATTTCTCCTGGAAATCTCAATTATTATTCCTATTAAAGTAAGAATGATAATAATAGGTTAATAAATTTTAGGATACAATACCTTGGATAAAATAAATACTATACATGTTAAACTTTTCATATAATTAAGTTCTCCTGGTGTATCTAAAGCATAAAATCATACAAATTCAGAAATATGTGAATATTAAAAAGCATCCCTGGTACACAGGAAACAATTACTTTGCTAATAGACAAGTAAAGAGATCATCAATATTCGCAAATTCGTAAGAATGGAAATAACCTGTTTATTTACAGATGCATATGAATAAAAGTTCATACCCCTTGGTGGCAGCATAATACATTGAATTAAACAGGACTTTAGCTCAAGAACTGAATTAGGTTCAAATCTCAGTTACCTTATTCAATGATTCTATGAATTCAAGCAAATTTTAAAACCTTTCTAAGTCAAGTATATAGTGGAAATAACTATGTCTGTCTTGACTGCATCACATTAAAGCTGTGAGACTCACTTAAGAATTATGTCAAAGCATCTTCAATTTTAACATACTGTGTAGAATGTCCTCAAACTTTCATTCACAGAATCACTGCAGTATTATGAGGCTGTATAAGAAAGTAATAAATGTCAAAAGCAATAGAAGCAAAATTATTCACTGATGAGGTGACACTTGCAAAATTGGCTGCCACGCACCTGCTCTTCCCACCTGGCATTAGCCTCCATCTATGTCATGACATCAAGGAAGTTGTTGACTGTATTTCACCAGCTGGCAGATGCTAAAACTTAATGCACACAGTGTGCTATGCAAAATAACCTTGCTTTTAAAGTATTTAAGATTTTCTGAGAGATTTGAGATTTGTTTAAATAAAATTAGAAATTTGTTTAAATCACAGGCAAATTTACTGAAAAATGGGAGAACAACAGAATTATACAAATTAATACTTTAAATATACAAAATCAACAAGGACACTAAGATTAGTAGCTGCTTAAAAGGAGAATGAAATGAAGATTGAAGTATTAAGAGACACTCAATAATAATAAAATCAGAGAGGTATTCTATTTTTTTCTGCAAAAGTGACACATTATATGATTATGTTATAAAACTCAAGTAAGAGCTAGAGTTATGCTACTCTGCTATTACAAAATCAGGTTGAAAAATAATGGCCCTCCTAAAACCTCAACACTTAATTCTTTCCATTCTAAAAATTATTGAATATATACAATTGTAGCTTAAATCTTAAATATAAGGTAAACTATTTTCCAATAGTATCGTACTTTATTTTTCAAGATAAAGCCTACTAAGCTCTCCTCCCCCACCATTTATTATGAAATGTTAGTTTTTCTTTTAGGTCAGCTTATGCAAGTGTACTTTACCTAGTATTCAATTATACAATGAGGACTTCTCTTACATTTTAAGGTGATTTATTTAGGAAAAAATAAGTTAGATTTGGAAATTGATAAAATAATTCAATATGGTTAGATACCTATCTTGGTGAGGTTTTGTTTTCTTTTTGTTTTTTTACTCTGACTTTGTATTAACTGTGCTTTTCTCACAAACAAATGGAGAGACAGCTAATGCTCTCAGATGGACTGTTTATACACATAAGAATTTTTTGCAAATGCTTATTGACAATATATTTTTTTCATAAATTGTTACCTCAAGTTTTCTTCTAGTTTTATATTGCTATTTTTTAAACTGATTAGAAAGAACCCCTCATATATTAAGACTATGGTTTCTTATTTGACATATACATTTCAAATGTTTTCTGTGTTACTTGTCTTCAATTTTTGTTATAGTGTACACATTATTTACACTTGATTTTTGGTATTTTTCTTTATTGTTCCTTTTTTTCTTGACAGTTATGGAGGATCATTCTCTACCTAATGTATTTCTCTTTTGGTCTAGCCTCCACTTGAATCATTCCAAAGACCCTGATGCTGGGAAGACCCAAGGCAAAAGAAGAGGGCGGCAGAGGATAAGGTGTTTAGATAGCACCACTAACTCCATGGACATGAATCTGAGCAAACTCTGGGAGATGGTGAAGGACAGAGAAGCCTGTTATGCTGCAGTCCCTGCTGCAGTCCCTGCCATACATACAAAGAGTTAGACTGGACTTAGCACCTGAGGAGCAACAATCACATGACTCCGTGGTTCCATGGTTGTACAAAGACCACTTTGTTCTGCTCTCTTTTGCCTAGACACCCTAAATTTTCTAATGCTCTTTTTGATTATTTTACCTGTCACAATGTTGCTTCCTCAGTAATCTGTAATCAGGAGAATGTCATTCTTGGTTGAACCAGATTCACAGTACGTGATCAAAAACGGTGATTACTCAGATGTAAATATTCACTGGTAAAGTTTCTCGTAGGATGAAGGAAAATTAAATAAAGACATTTAGGTGGTGTAAAATAAGTATCTTTGGGAATATTGTTTTAATTAATTTATTTTTTAACTGAAGGATAATTGCTTTACAGATTTTTTTTTTTTTTTTTGCCATAAGTCATCCACAAGTATACATAGAAATTATGAAGGAGCATGTTGAAGGGTCCAGACTCTACATCAGATAACANATTTATTTTTTAACTGAAGGATAATTGCTTTACAGATTTTTTTTTTTTTTTTTGCCATAAGTCATCCACAAGTATACATAGAAATTATGAAGGAGCATGTTGAAGGGTCCAGACTCTACATCAGATAACATGGATATAACTACATAGAAAACACTACATTACGTTGCTCATTCTCCTTGCTACTCAGTTTACTCACCTGTAAAATGGGAATAATAGCCCTGAGAGAGTGGTTTAAATGATTGAAGGAGATGGTGCATCTCCATAATATTATAAGTATGCAATATTATTTTAATAATGTCATTTAAGTAAATTATAAAAACTTTATTTTTGCTATTTCCAAGTAGTTGAATACCTCTTTCATCTTTTTCATTCTTAGCTCTAATCATTTGTATATTTAAAAGAACAAACTGTTCTTTACATTCCCTGGGCTTTGTCAACTCCATTGGTGTATTTTTTTAAGATAAATTTATTTATTTTAATTGGAGATTAATTACTTTAGAATATTGTATTGGTTTTGCCATACATCATCATGAATCCACCACAGGTATACATGTGTTCCCCATCCTGAACCCCCCTCTCTCCTCCCTCCCCATACTATCCCTCTGGGTCATCCCAGGGCACCAGCCCCAAGCATCCAGTATCATGCATGGAATCTGGACTGGCAATTCGTCTCATATATGATATTATACATGTTTCAATGCCATTCTCCCAAATCATCCCACCCTCTCACTCTCCCACAGAGTCCAAAAGTCTGTTCTATACATCTGTGTCTCTTTTGCTATCTCACATACCAGGTTATCATTACCATCTTTCTAAATTCCATATATATGCATTAGTATACTGTATTGGTGTTTTTCTTTCTGGCTTACTTCACTCTGTATAATCGGCTCCAGTTTCATCCACCTCATTAGAACTGATTCAAATGTATTATTTTTAATAACTGAGTAATACTCCATTGTGTATATGTATCAGATTTCTTATACCCTTTCTTAATCTCACTTACTTGCTTCTTCTCTATTTTAGCTCTAAATGTTGGAGTTTCTCAAGGACAGTACTTAGCACTGTAAGTACATTCTTTGAGTGAGCTCATTCTGCTTCATATATAGTTCTTTTTCTTGAGTTACAATTACAAATATCTAAATGTATATTAAGCATTTCCATTTGGATGTCTAATAAGCATCTCAAACTTATGTCCAAAATCAGATCACTTTTTTTCCAAATACAATTCCTCACTTCTTTCCTCTTGTCTTCTTGATTTTAGACAAAAGTCATATTTAATTTCTGTTATTACACATTCGGTCTTCTCTTGTGGCTCAGAGGGTAACAAATCTGCCTATAATGTAAGAAACCAGGTTTGATCCCTGGGTGGGGAAGATCCCCTGGAGAAAGGAATGGCAACCCACTCCAGCATTCTTGCTGGAGAATTTTATGGGCAGAGGAGCCTGGTGGGCTACAGTTCCTGGAGTCATAAAGAGTTGGACTCGACTGAGTGACTAACACACACAAACATACATGACACATTCACTCCTCTGTAATTTCCTTGTTTTTTTTCTCAAAAATAAATTCCAAAGATAGGAATAACTGTATCATATAGAAAAACACCATTATTATACTTCTATATGTGAGATGCAGTGAGTAGTTAGAGGGAAACCTATGTAGTGAAATGGATACACTGAAAAAGAAGTAAGTAAGATCTAAAATCAGCTTAAAGTTGTTCCCACTAGGGAACTAGAGAAGGGAGAATATTTTAAACCTAAAAGACACAGAAAAAAAAGAAATAGTAAATATTTGAGCAGAAATAAATGAAACAGAAAAACAATAGAGAAAATCAAGGAAATGAAAAGCTAGTTTCAACAAGATTCATTAAGAAGCTTGGTATCGATAAGATTCATCAAACTCCAATCAGGATAAGAAGAAAAGGGAGAAGAGAGAAATTACCAATATCAGAAATAAGAGATTTCATGGCAATAAAAAGGTAACCTAGATATACCAGAGACAATTTTATTCCCACAAATTTGATAACAAATAAAATGTGTTAATTCCTGGAAATATACAAATTACCAAAATTCATACAAGGAGAAATAGATAAATTGAATAGTCCACATCTATTGAAGTAATTGAGTCAATTACTAGTATCTTTCCAAACCATTAAAAAAAAAAAAAAAGGCCAAATGATGTCACTGGTGAATTCTACTCAAGTTGTAAGAAAGATGTAGTACCAATTCTCCACAATCTCATAAAGGAATTAGAGAAAACATCTCCTGAGAAGACATTCTATGAAGCCAATATTACTCAAAGTAGAACAAAGATAATAAAAGAAAGTAAAACCACAGATTTATATCTCTCATGAACACACCAACAAAACAGTTAAAAAAAAATTGCAAAATAAATCCAAAAATCTACAAAGGATGTATACATCATGAACAGTTGGGTTTTATTTCAGGTTTGCAAAGCAGGTTCGATATTCAAAAATCAATAAATATAATCCAATATATCAATAAGCTGAGGAGATAAAGCATGTAATCAAGTCAGCTGGAAGATAAAAAAGTGACAAAATCAATACCCATAAGCACTTTGAGCAAATAAAAAGCTTGATAAAGAACACTTATTTTAAAATCTGCTGTTAACATCATATTTCATCGTGAGGTACTTTTCCTTTTAAGCTCAAGAAAAAGGCAAGGTGTCTACTCTTACCTCTCCTATTCAGCATTGTATTAGAAATTCTATATCATGCAAGAAAATCAAGAAATAAAAGGCATACAGATTAGAGAACAAAAAATAAACCTATTTCTTTTAGCAGATGATATAACTGTCCAGTTAGAGAACCCAAAAGAATCAACTTAAAAAATTCTTGGAACTAAGAAGTGAGCACTGAACATTTGCAAGGTTCAAGGTTAATAAATAAAAAGTCAGTTTCATACATATATACCAGCAATGAACAACTTGAATTTAACATTTAAAAATACCATTTACAATAGCTCAAAAATTGAAATATTTAGATATAAATCAAGCAAAATATGTACAGAATCTATATGTGGAAAACTATAAAGCACTGATAAAATGAATGACATCAAAGAAGATTTAGATTAATGGAGAGATATTTCATGTTCACATATTGGAAGACTCATTACTGTAAAGATGTTGATTCCTTCTGGCTTTGTCTATAGACTGTAATCACAAATAAATCTCTTCAAACTTTTTCATGGAGATAGACAAACTAACTCCAATTATGTAGGAAGACAAAAAGTTCTAGACCAGTCAACACAATGCTGAGGAAGAAGAGCAAAATTGAAGGACTCACAGTACTTGATTTCAAGACTTATTATAAAGCCAAAGTAACCAAGACAATGTGGTATTAGTGAACATATAGACATATAGATCAACAGAACAAAATGAAAACCCCCAAACTCGATGCCTTATAATATAGTCAACTCATTTTGAAAGACACAAATACAATTCAATTGAAAAAGGAATGGGCTCCATTTAAATTAAAACCTTCTGTTCTGTTAAAAACACTTTTAAGTCACAAAGCAGTAAAATTTTTTTTTTTGCAAAATATGAATCTCATAAAAGGACTTGCAGTCAGTGTAAATAATTCAATACTCAACAAAAAGTAGCCGAACAACTCAATCAAAAAAATGGCAAAAGATTTGAAAAGACACTTCACCCAAGATATAAAAATGGAAAGAGCACATGAAAAGATACACAACATCACCTGTTGCTAGGGAAATGCAAACTAAAATAACACTGAACTTTCACTAGACACCTGCTAGGATGCTAAAATCAAAAGTCCTGACAATATCAATTGCTGATGAGGATGGGAAGCAACAGAGACTCATTCATTCCTTTGGAAATGCAAAGACATTCAAATTGAGAGACAACTGGCTTTTTTTTTTTTTTAAATAAAACTAAGCATAGTCTATCATATGATCAAGCAATTACCATTCTAGGTAGCTACAAACTGATTTGAAAACTTATATCTGCAAAAAAACTGCACATGAATGTTTATGGCAGATTGGTTTATAATTGCCTCAAACTGGAAGCACTCAAGATGTCTTTCAATAGGTGAATGAGTGCGCAAAGTATGGTACCCAGATGATGGAAAGAGCAATAAAAAAGAATGAGCTATCCAGCCATAAAAATATATTGATAAATCTGAAATGCATATTTATATTAAAAGACATCAGTTTGAAAATGCTCTATTTTACATAATTTCATTGATGTGTTATCTGGATAATGCAAAACTGTAGAGAAGGTAAATATTGTCAAGGTTTGCATGAGAAGTAAGGTTGAAAAGTGAAACACAGGGGATATTTCAGGGCAATGAACCTTTATTCTGCATGATATTGTAATGATGTATTCATTACATTATGCTTTAGTCAAAACCCATGAAACTCACAGAATTTTATGGCAGAAAGAGTAAATTTTAATGTATGCAAATTAAAAAGATAATGAAGTCTACTCTGTAAAATGGACAAGTGTTTTACTTGTTTAGGATGAGTGAGAATGGGTGTGGCTCTCCTATGACATGGAGGTAGAGTAAAAATCACCATCAGGGGATATCAGGCATCTAAAGAACCCCCCTACAACTATCCCATTACCTAGATTAATAGTGATGTTTCCGTTGAATGGATGTCCTACAAAGGCATGATTGTAGCAAACTGTGAGAAGCATCCACCACCGTTTAGAGGGATTTTTCTGGTCAAAACTTCCTGTGTACCTGTGAATCAGTGTGGACTACCATGCTCTTATCTGGTGCCTACTTACTGATTTATCAGTCCAAAAAAACTGGGTGCCAAATTCATGAGACATTAGTAAGGTTTTCCCTATGGTGAACAAGTGATCACTGGTTGAATGGCTACAAAAGGAAAAAAGTAACCCTTCTGCTGCTGCTTGGCAATATGACATCTTTACCTGAAAATTCTTAGTGGAATACGACAGATATAGTTATTAACAAAGAGAAAAGCCAATGCTATATTTTAGTGGTTTGGGGTACCATTTCCTTTTCTGTAACAGAGATAGGAGTAAGATGCACTGATGCTGTGAAGAGAAAATCTTTAAAGCCTAATGTACAGCTGCCAAGGGTAGGGTAACATTACAGTTCTGAAGGAGATCAGCCCTGGGATTTCTTTGGAAGGAATGATGCTAAAGCTGAAACTCCAGTACTTTGGCCACCTCATGTGAAGAGTTGACTCATTGGAAAAGACTCTGATGCTGGGAGGGATTGGGGGCAGGAGGAGAAGGGGACAACAGAGGATGAGATGGCTGGATGACATCACAGACTCGATGGACATGAGTCTGAGTGAACTCCGGGAGTTGGTGATGAACAGGGATGCCTGGAGTGCTGTGATTCATGGGGTCGCAAAGAGTAGGACACAACTGAGCGAATGAACTGAACTGAAGATGGAACAGGAAAACACCAGCACAGCACTGGTGTTAAAGGGGAAGTAAGAAAAAACCTAAANTGATGAACAGGGATGCCTGGAGTGCTGTGATTCATGGGGTCGCAAAGAGTAGGACACAACTGAGCGAATGAACTGAACTGAAGATGGAACAGGAAAACACCAGCACAGCACTGGTGTTAAAGGGGAAGTAAGAAAAAACCTAAATGGGTTAAAATGGCATATAGAAAAAGAACCAAATGCAGCACCATCACAGGTACTTCAAAGAACTATCCATCATGATGAAGAGGTCCTGTTATTCAGACCAGAAATTCATTAATGAAGACAGTAAGTAGAATTCAAAACAGACATAGACTTCCAAACCTAACTTCACTGCATGTAATTAAAATCTCAGAGGAGTATAAAGTGACCAGATATGGGGATTTTTATGCGTGATTCCAGTGCTCAAAAATCACACAAAAAATCTTATTTATGGTAATAGAACTTAAGACAATATTTGATATTTCAGTGCCAGTATACATTATTCAGTGATGACATCTTCAAGACGACCCCAACGGAGTTCACTCAGTTATTCGCTGTGTATGGAGTAGCACTGGGTTTTTCTATGTTGTTGAACTATGTACTAACAATGAAAAAGTAAGAAGAGACTTACAGATATGTATAGGAGAAAGTACGTGTGTTTGCACAGGAAATAAACCTCAACACTGTGAGATAAATCACTGTGCATGATGAGTTCTGAGATTGCAAATACAAATACAATTTGACTATACCAGATGAACAAGGAAAAGGATCCTTGTTTTATTTTTCACAATCGCTGTGGCAAAAAAATCTTGTTTGGGGGAGCATGTGAGTACATGACTATAGTTATTAATAGCCAACACACTGAGTGTTCATCTATGCAGTTTGGAGTTCTATTTCTGCCCTTAGAAGACATAAATGAAAATTTAAATACATTATGGAGAAGGTAGAAGAAAAATTAGATGACTTAGTGGATTATGTTTAGAAAGTATGAGTCTATGGAAGCAAGGTAGAGGCAGAAGAAGATCAAAAGCTCCAAGACTTCCACCAGAAACTTGGAATGTTTACACATCAGTATTAAATGGCAACCACAAAATGAACAATAGAAAGTTGGAATTGCAAATTTCAACAGCTGATGGTAGTTCGTCATTCTTCAATTTGAAAATGTATTAAAGTGTTAAAGGTTAATAGCAAAACAATGAAAAATGATTGCCCAGATTCTTTGTATTCACACTCGAATATGGCCACCAACAGATAACATCATCACAAAGATGGTGACAAAATCTGTATATACAAAATTATTAACAGATACTGGAAATATAAAACCAATAACCAGGTCTGTATACACTTGAGAGCAATCACTTATTGACTTAAAAGTAACCCTGCCAAACTTCATGGTAAGAAAGAATAAACATGAAATCCATAACTGGCAATGAATTACAATAAAAATGAGTCAAAAAACATTTCAATGAAGTTAATGTTTGTATTATTTAATGAATCGTGGACCAAATGACAGAACCAAATGTCTTGGGAGGGACAAAGCATGTATACTAGAATCGAAAAATTAAGGAAGTTATTGGTTATGCTGATAACTATGATTCTCACATTGAAGTGAGAGGTTGTAGAAATGCAAAGAAAGAGATGAGCATAATCCATGTTGTAACATGTTAGATTTGGGGGGATCAGCATAACCTTGTGGAGCCAACTGAAAAGCTCCCGATGGCCAAAGATTGAACCATGTGAAACAATAAAGTAAAGTAACGTTAGATTTTCCCTCGAGACATAAAATGAATGTGAATGACTTTCACTGATATAAATGACTGAACGAATAAGTAAAGGGAACACAACTCAAACATCCTCTGCAGAATAAATCTAAATAATTTATGTAGATTGTCTCTTTTGAAAAAGGTGGAGCATAAATCTCCACTAAAGTGCAGGCTGAGCATATTGACTTCCTTCTGAAGAGTACTGTATGGAAATGGGGAAAAGCGAGTAATTTTGCAGTAGTGAAACCTGATGAACACTATTATAGTCAAATGATCAAAGTCACCCTCAGTAGTTATGTTGATAAAAGTACCCTTCATCAGATGTGCTAAGAATGATTACTTATCCCTGTGGTCTTCCTCCAAAAACCTGTGCGTGTCAGTTACTCTGTCATGTCTCTTGTGACCTCATGGACTGTAGCCCACCAGGCTCCTCTGTCATGAGATTCTCCAGGCAAGAATACCGGAATGTTGCCATTTCCTTCTCCAGGGGATCTTCCCAACCTAGGGATCAAAACATAGATTTCCCGCATTGCAGACAGATTATTTACCATCTGAGCTATGAGGGAAGCCCTTTGAAAATGTATGACCTAATATAATGATGAGAAAAACATCAGACTACCTCAGCTTAGGAACACTTTGGAAAATATCTAATCAACATTCCTCAAAACTGTCAAAGTTAAAAAAAAAAAAAAAGGAAANGCTATGAGGGAAGCCCTTTGAAAATGTATGACCTAATATAATGATGAGAAAAACATCAGACTACCTCAGCTTAGGAACACTTTGGAAAATATCTAATCAACATTCCTCAAAACTGTCAAAGTTAAAAAAAAAAAAAAGGAAAAAAGCCAGAAACTATCACACTAGAGATATCCTAAGGAGATGTCAGAACTAAATGTATTTTGGTACCCTGAATGGGATGGATCCTAGAATATAAAAAGGTCTTAGGTAAATACTAAGGAAGAGGTACTGGACAAAAAGTGGATAAAGTATAGACTTTAATTAAAAACAATATATTAATATTGACTCATTAGTTCTGACAAATGTACTAATGCAACATGTTAATAATAGAGAAGGTGGAGTGTTGGGTATATGGTAACATTGTAGTAATGTTACAACTCTTCTCTAAATAATGAAACCATCTTGAAAGAAAACATTTATTTAAATAATGAAGTTCCTCTCACCCTTCAACCATATCCTTTGTGGTTTCACAGCTCTAGGCTTTGTTTCAGTGCCACAGCTTATAGGCACTAACTGTTTTTGATCAAGTGATGTCTCTCTTTTCATCTCATTCAAAGATGGATTATCCTGTTTATAGGATGTTTGAACAGATGTAAAACACAGAGGAATCAATGATGCAGAAGCCAAGGAAACATCCCTATCATGGCCAAAGTATGTGGATGTGCAAAGGTAGGAATCCATAACCTTCCACGAGGCCACAGATTATAGAGCTAGAATTTTCTATTGATCTTGGATTTTTTATGGGAACTTTTAAGAACTAGAACTGGAATCTATTATTCAGAAAATTCATAATCTTATTCTGAAATCATCGGTTTATATACATGTCTCCCCATTAGACTGTGCAGCTTTCTATTTCTGCAACCTTTCTACTCAGTCTAGTTTCTGGCATATAATTATATATTTGTAAATAATGTCAAATTGAAAGTAATGAATCAGATCTGACTTGACCTAGGTTGAAGATTAAGAAAGTATTATAATGCTTATTTTGTTGAAGTAAAGTTATAAAGACCGGCATCTGAGTTTTGCTTCATGAACTGATATAAATATATAACTGTTATAATATTTCAAACAAAATTTAAGAAGATGGATGGCTATAGCACTTAATCTTACTTATGTTTCTATTTTAGACAGTAATTTTTAATATGATTCAATTCTTTTGATATTTTTTATATATTTTGATATATTTTTCCCTTTTGGGTGTCAATTTGACATATTTTCCTTCCTGGGTGTCAATCCCACTGAGTATTATCTGTTTGCAGTCCAGATGTATATAAAGGTAAATGACAAATTTTAGTGGAAATATTTTGACTACTTGATCATCTAATAACCACCCATTTGAATATTATGTGAATTATACTTTTGGAAGAGAAGTGTTGACATAAGAATAATATCCATTCACCAGTACTGGTGAATTCTACAGAGTACTTTGGTGGCTGGTAGTGAGAATGGGAAGAAATGTTGAAACGATCACAAAATTCTAGTGATACTAATGCTGCTGCTGCTGCTACTAAGTCGCTTTAGTCATGTCCGACTCTGGAGTGGGATGCCATTGCCTTCTCTGAGTGATACTAATAAGTTCTGGTAATAACAGTTCTGGGGGTATAATGTACAGCATGATGACTATAGATATCAATTCTGTACCATATACTAGAAAGCAGCAGTGAATGTGCATCATAAAAGTTATCACCACATCTACACACAAAATGACAACTATGTGAAATGAGGACTGCATTACTATGGTTGAACCTACGTCTCATGCACACGTCTCCTGCATTGTAGGCAGATTCTTTACTGCTGAACCACCAGGGAAGCCCTAATCACAGCCCAACGTACATGTGTATACCAAATCACCCTGTTATAAACCTTAAAGTGTGATGTGTCAATTATATCTTAATCAAGCTGAAAATTTTTTAAAAATGAAATAAATACTTAAAAACCAAACCAAAACAAAAAAATAGAAAAATATTTAATTATTAGATAAAGCATACTGGTGTCTTAGACTTCCCTGATGGCTCAGCAGTTAAAAACCCACATGTTGTGCAAGAGATGCAGGAGATGTGAGTTCAATTCCTGGGTCAGGAAGATCCCCTGGAAAAGGAAATAGCAACCCACTCCAGTATTCTTGCCTGGAAAATTCCATGGACAGAGGAGTCTGGCGTTCTACAGTCCATAGTGTTGCAAAAAGTGAAACATGACTGGGCACACACACGCAGTTGATTCACCTTTTATTTTGAACTGATAAAACCAATTCTTTAAAGATAACTAAACATGTGTTCATGGTAACATAATATGTATAGATATTGTAGATTTCTTTCCATCACATTAAGACAATGTGTATTCTCAAAGTTTGACATTTGTATTGTCAAGTACAAGTTGGCACTTGTCATTGGCACTTGTCATCCACCTCCACAAGAATTAAACCGTGTGTGGCTGCAGCTGCTGCTTTTCAACACATCCCCAAAAGAGTTTAGGGTAGAGAGCAGAATGCACACATCTCCTCTGTGCTCGAGTGACAAGTCTTTGGATAGTTAAATATTTTCACGATCTGATTTTATGAGCCCAATTCTTGTATTTCTCCATAGCTAGGAAAACTCTAAAATCTGTCACTGTGAGATGACTGTTTCTGTGACTAGCAAAGCTTCACAAGAATAGCATAAATCTTTTGGGAAAAATACATGCTTGATTGCACACATTCCACCTTCACCAAAATCATTTATGTACTGACCTTCCCCTTGCCTCTTTGGAGCAAATTTTCAGAGCCATCTGAAATGCTCTCTGCCAGGCTGCTGTTCTCATTTTGCCCCAAAGGAAACTTAACTTGTAACTATCTAATGTAGTGCATTTTTTAAAGTCAACAGTTTGACATATTTTCAGGTTTGTTTTAAATACTTAAATGTTTCAGAAAGAAAAATTAATCATTATAGATAAGCCCAAATGTCCCAAATGGCATCAGACTGCTCTGAGACTGTCTGGGGCGAGTAAATTAAAGCTACTCATTCAACTATAGAGATTAATACGTTTCCTTTGGAGTTGCTTTTTTCTTTTTTTACATTTCTCTAACTTTTTCAGAGTCATTGTTCACATTTACCTAACATTCTCTTTCAATATTGTTTTATTTATGTTGGTATTAAATGACAAGGTTGATAATTTCATTAATTATTAATCATTTCCCCCATATAGAGGAGGAAATAAATGTGATTTATACTCTGCTAGAAATTTTGTAATTAATTGGCAAACTGTAGGTCTGACAGTCACAATTTGCTGAAGTTTTATATTTTGGTAAAAGTACTTTGTTGAAAAAGATTTGCACAATGTGAGAGTTGGGAATTAAGTTTTATTTGGGGCAGAAAAAAGACTGACTCCTGGCAGGCCGTGATTCAGATAGCTCTGAGAAACTGCTCCAAGGAGGAAGGGGAGGAGGGGCTAGGTTATACAGAAGTTTGGCAACAAAGGGTGGGTAATATGAACACCAAAAGATTATTGTTAATTAAAGAAAATCAGATATCTCAAGTTAAGGAATTTGGCACTTGTTTATGTATGGGAAGATGAAATCATTCCTTTCATATGCATCTCAGCTATCTGGGGTCAATATCCTGTGTTTTCATATCCTGAGCTTCTTTGGGGCTCACTCTCACAGGGAGTGGCTTCCACCTGATGGCGGTTAGATAGCAGGCATTCTCCTTCCTGAGTTCCCTTAGAGCACAGGGGCTCACTTTGGAGGGCTGCAATTACTGATGATGGTGACATCTTTGTTTACTGATAAGGAAATATTTCATTTCTCAGTTGGTAAACAATGTAGGTTTGACAGTCCCAATTCTATGAACTGAGGTTTTATATTCTGGTGAAAAATTTTATGAAAGCTGATTTGGGAGAATGGCATTGAAACATGTATAATATCATATATGAAACAAATCACCAGTCCAGGTTCAATGCAGGATATAGGATGCTTGGGGCTGGTGCACTGGGATGACCCAGAGGAATGGTATGGGGAGGGAGGAGAGAGGGGGTTTCAGGATGGAGAACACGTGTTTATCTGTGGTGGATTCATGTTGATGTATGGCAAAACCAACACAATATTGTAAAGTAATTAGCCTCCAATTAAAAAAATTATAATAAAAAAACCAACTTACGGAGTTTACATATGATGATATTTTGAAGTTTTGACAAAATTTATCACCTGCTTGAAAATTTAAGGCTGAGCTAAATTTAAGATTTATTGTAAAATGAGCTCTACCTCAACAAGAGCTACAGTCCTACCTGTTATTGTTTCTATTTACTGTGTCCTATTACATGTTAGGAGTTGTGACAAATATCTTACACTCACTAACTTTTAGCCGTCCATCACCTCTAAGTTAATTAAATATTTCCCTTTTTTATATATGAAGAACCTGAGGAAAAGAGAAGCTACATCACTAGTTCAAAATCACACAGAATTCTAATCTATTACATGCAGAGTACATCATGAGATGTCTTTCTGGGTGGGACAGAGCTTCCCCCAAATCTTCTGCCTTAGCTCCTCTCTGAAGGGTCTAGCTAATAGTATTTGATACAATGTCCAGAGGTGTTTCGTAGATGTTAAAAAACCTCCCCCTCTCCAACAAATGGAAGATGTTAACTACTTGATAACCTTGAGTACAGAGCCCCAGGCCTGCTGGAGCCGAAGAACTGTTGACTTTCACCCTTGTAACACTGCCCTGTTCCCTCACTGTTAGCCATCAGAGAACTGTGCATGAGCAGATCACAGACCTTGAAACCTCCCTTCCTCATCTGGCTTTCAAAAGTTCTTTGCCAAAACCCTTCAGGGAGCCATGGGTTTTTTTTTTAGGGCAGGAGCCACCCTTCCTTGCATGGCCTTTCAATAAACCTTGCTCTGCTCCAGACTGATGCTTTGCTTTGCTTGACACATGAACTGGAGTTAGCAAGATGTGTTTACTTTTTGTTTGATAAGCAAAGCTCAGAGGAGGCTTCTTCCTGCATCTGTTGAATCTCAAGTTGTCTTTCAGTTTAAAATAATTCTCATATAAAAATGGAATATTTTAGGCTGGTGAATTCAGATCTTTTTCAGTATTTTGAAGATGATTTTCTTATTGTAATTTTTCACTTTGGTTCCTGGAACAAAAGTTCCAGGAACTCTGGTTCCTGTTAATCTGCTCAGGTTCACTATTTTACTATACTGTACTGCTCACTTACCTTGCAGCTGCTAAAGCTCTTCAATACCACTGTCTTCAGCAGTCAACTTGCTGCTACTTCGAATGTTACAATCCTCTTACTAGTCAATAAACATATCACTATCTCTTCCTACTTTTCAAATTCTCAATTTATTAATTTGACATCGCATACTCAATAGGCAAATATAAAATACTTGGTAAAATCAACACAATATTGTAAAGTAAAAAAAATAATAATAAAAAGAAAAAAAATACTTGGTTTAATGATGAGATGGTGAAAAACTTAAGAAAAAGTCCTTACCCACACGATGCATATGTGTGTATGAGAAAGAGTGAAAATATAATCTAATGCCTTTTTCATGTGAGGTTTAACTGATGAAACTTTTTCCTGTCTGAGGTCTAGAGTAGCTTCCTGTGTGAGGCATTAGAAACTTGAAAGGTAAGGGGAGCCCAGGATGTGGAGTGTGGCTAAGGATGATATGATAATAGATATTGTTTCGGAGAAAAATGTTTGCTGCCTAACACACGTAAAATTCAATAGTTGGCATCAGCTTTTGAGAGAAGGAGAAGCTTTATCATGAGGTCAACCAATAAGGAGATAGTGAAAGGAAAAAGTTAAAAATTATTAGCCATTCTTTGTTCTGATTTAAGAGGTGAGCCATGACTCATGGAAAAAGGACCTGTTCCCTATCAGATGACTTATAGCCTAGTTGCCTGGTCCTCACAAGAGACCCCCCAGGTAATTGTTTTCTCCTGTTAAAGATTACCTAGAGCATTATTCCTTCAGGAATTGACTAACCGCCGCAAGGAGGTTAATCAACCTCCTCCTCAGACTTGATGTAATTCCAGACCTATCTCTGTAAAAGTCAAGCTATGCCCACCAATCAGTTTGTTCAGAGTGTCTTCACCCCTCCTATACCTGCTTGCAGCTTTAGTGTATAAAAACTGTTTTGTAACTGAAGTCGGGGTTCGTTCGCTCCTTTCGAGGAAGTTCGAACCCCGGCGCGCCGGTTCAATAAACCCTCTTGCTTTTTGCATCGAATTCGAGTCTTGGTGATCTGTGAGGCGACGTTTCCCGAGAATAGGCCTTTCTGGGGCCTAACAATAGCAGACCTGTCTGTTAATCTGTCTTCCTAATCTGAGTTTCAGTCATGCTTCTATGAATCAGGGGAGGAGGGTGGTATGTGAAATTTCTGATATGGCGTGTGTTGACTAAAGAAATATTCACAATCTGAAAGTCGAGAGTTATGTTTTATTTGGTGGGGATTTTTGGAACTCTGAGCCTGAGAGGCAGCATCTCTAGTAACCCTAAGAGAACGGCCCTGGGGAGGTGATGGGGGAGCTAGGATATGTAGGAGTTTTGCATCCAAGGGCAGGTAATCAGGCAGTCAAAAGATTACTGTTAAATAAAGAAATCCAGAAATCGGAAGTTAAGGAATTTAGCCCTTTTCTATGTATTTGTTGCTGTTGTTCAGTAACTTAGTCATTTCTGATTCTTTGCAATGCCCTTGGGCTGCAGCACAGCTAGACTTCCCTGCCCTTCACTGTCTCCTAGAGTTTGCTCAGACTCATGTCCTTCATGTCAATGATGCCATCTAACCATCTCATCCTCTGTCAGCCCCTTCTCATAGTTTCATTTAAAAACTTAATCATACACTACTTTGTATAAAATATGGATCTAAAGAGAACCTTCTGAATAGCAAACGTAGTGCTCTGTGGTGGCCTACATAGGAAGGAAATCCAATAAAGAGGAGGGGTGTGTGTATATATGGGGTTTCCACGTGCTGCAGTGGTAAAGAATCTGCCTGCCGTGCAGGAGGCACAAGAGACATGGATTCAATCTCTCGATTGGGAAGATCTCCTGGAGTAGGAAGTGGCAGCCCACTCCAGTATTCTTGCCTAAAACATTCCGTGGACAAAGGAGTCTGGCAGGCGAGAGTCTGTGGGGTCACAAAGGGTCAGACAAGACTGAGCACACAGGCCTGTATAGGTATAGCTGATTCACGTTGCTATACAGCAGAAACGAGTACATTTCAAACCAACAGAAATTAATAAAAAAACAGTCATGAATCAGTCATGAGTACAAAACTCATTATTTTTAAAAAATATAGTGGGAAAAAGTTAAAATTTAAAAAGTCTCTTTACCCCTTCCTTTCTTCCCTCCCTCAGTCTCAGGAATTAGAGAGGACCTAGATAAAATATTCTTGAGGAAGGTGGTAGAACATTTACATCTCAAGGCACACAGAGAGAAATGCAAGTTAGCTTCCACTAACTGAATATGCGGACTTCTCAGGTAGCTCAGTGGTAAAGAATTCAGCTGCCAATGCAGGAGAGGCAGATTTGATCCCTGGGTCTGAAGATCCCCTGCAGGAGGAAATGGCAAACCACTCCAGTATTCTTTCATGGAAAATTCCATGGACAGAGGATCCTGGTGGGCTAAAGTCCATGTGATCAAAAAGAGTTGTTCATGACTTACCATTAAACAACAACAGAAACTGAATATGCAAAAACTAGTTTTAGGATGCTCAAAGAGTTCCATCTTGATTATTCTGGGGGCAAGATTTCTTTCAATTTCTAAATAGCCATTCTCATCTCCAGGGGATATTCTCGACCAGGAATCAAGCCCCCATCTTCTGCATTGCAGGTAGATTCCAGGTAGATTCTTTACTGTCTGAGCCACCAGGGGGTTACATTTCTAAACAGTCAATTCAGTTTAAATTTGAAAGTGACATCACTCATTCACACTCACATACCTCTCCTCTGATGAACTTGAATCAGCATTCAAGTTACCATAAGGACTTGCTAAGGAAGGTCAATACCAGGAAGAGAGAGCAGGATTTGGACTCTATCTCATGTACACCCACATGCACACAGAGAGTTCAGATTATATGTGCTAATATACTATGATAAAAGTACACAGTTGATTTTAGTTGCATTTCTTATATAACAGAGAAAGTAAATGCAAAATTGCACATGTTAGATATTTTTTTTTCTGTAAAATGCCTATTCATCCTCTTTGCCCTTTTTGCAAAATAAATAAATAAAAGTGGAGTGTTTATTTTTTCTTATTTATGTGTTTATTATAAAATAGGAAAATTAACCTTTCTCATAAGTTATAATCATTTTCTAAGTAAAAAACCCACCTAAAGCTATAAGCTTTTGCATAGTTAAATGCCATGAGTTATGCTAAACTATATGTATAGTCTTGATGTTGAGTTAAGACTGTTGATGGCCAAAATCCTGGCTTTCTCTGCCCACCAAAGCCTAATAAAAAATATGGAGAGTTTGGAGGAGATAGAAAGGTGGCTTTAATTCCTAACCAGTGGAGAGGGCAAAACAGTAGGCTCATACCTCAAAAACTGTGCCCCCCTTCCCATGAAGAAGTGAAAGTGTTATTCACTCAGTCTTGTCCCGCTCTTTGCAGCCCCATGGACTGAAGCCCACCAGGCCCCCTTCTGTCCATGGAATCCAGGCAAGAATACTGGAGTGGGTAGCCATTTCTTTCTCCAGGGTATCTTCTAGATACAAGGACTCAGCTTGAAGTACAAATATTATTAATTTTCTGAATATAGAAATAAATTCCTGAATATAGATTTATTTTCTGAGTATAGATTTTATTCATTTCTGAGTATAGATTTATTTTAATGCTTTTTTTCCAAGTTTTTCCTTTTCATGGTGATATGTCTGGAGGTCCTTGGGGCATAGAGATATTGGGATCATGGTAAACATTTTGTTTTACAAAGTTACTGATAAAGTATGCTGTGAAATGTATTATTCTGCGTCAAATGTGACTCTGAAAAGGACATTTTATTTTTCAGAGTGGTTTTCCCCTGGTGCCTTTTAGATATCTAGGCATTTAGTCTCTCTGTTTAAGTTTTTCTATCTCCTTTCTATTTCTAAACTGTATGACCTTTAGTAAGTTATTTTAGTTGCCTTCTTCATTCTTTGCTTAAGCTTAGCTTTAGTGCCTTTATTTATGAAATGTGGAACAGGAAGTTAATAATTTTATGTCATAAATGTCATATAAAGAAAAACATTTCATACATTCATATGAATAAAAAGAACTCAGGAAATTACTTAATTGTAGCCCTTAATAGTTGGAGAAGGCAATGGCAACCCACTCCCAGTACTCTTGCCTGGAAAATCCCATGGATGGAGGAGCCTGGTGGGCCGCCGTCTATGGGGTCGCACAGAGTCGGACACGACTGAAGTGACTTAGCAGCAGCNTTACTTAATTGTAGCCCTTAATAGTTGGAGAAGGCAATGGCAACCCACTCCCAGTACTCTTGCCTGGAAAATCCCATGGATGGAGGAGCCTGGTGGGCCGCCGTCTATGGGGTCGCACAGAGTCGGACACGACTGAAGTGACTTAGCAGCAGCAGCAGCAGCAGCCCTTAATAGTAAGGGCAGGGAAGACTGGCAGGCTGTAGTCCATGGGTTTACAAAGAGATGGACACCACTGTGTGCTTAGTCATGTCTGACTCTTTGTGACCCCATAGACTGTAGCCCACCAGGCTCCTCAGTCCATGGGGATTCTTCAGGCAAGAATACTGGAGTGGGTTGCCATGCCCTCCTCCAGGAGATCTCAACCCATGAATCAAACCCAGGTCTCCTGCATTGCAGGCAGATTCTTTACTGTCTAAGCCACAAGGGAAGCCCAAGAATACCAGAGTGGGTAGCCTATCCCTTTTCCAGGGGATTTTCCTGACCCAGGAATCATACTAGGGTCTCCTGCATTGCAGGTGGATTCTTTATCAGCTGAGCTACCACTTAGCTACTGAGTAACAAAAATGACTATTTCTGGCATTTATCTCTTTGTCTGCAAAGAGTCAGAAGAGACAGCAACTGAACAACAAAAACAACAATCTCTTTAAAGACTATCAGTGAAGGAGGCGTTCATCTCTTAAAAGTGAGACAAATTTTTTTTTAAGAAATTGTTTACAAAATTAGTGCCAAAATTGATTTTGATATTCAAACCTTGTTTTCGAGTCTACTTCTTCTTTTTTTATGTTTTAGGAAACTCTAGCCAAAACTTATGCCTTAATGGCTGGGTGCAGAAGAAAGGGAAATGCTATAACTTTTTCAAAACCTGTCAATCATGGATCGATAGCCAAAAGTTCTGTTCAACAATGAAATCACATCTCTTGGTGATCCAAGATAAGGCTGAGTTGGTAAGAGCTCATTTCCCACGAAAAAGGAAAAAAAGCCTTTTTAAAACTAAGAGCTTCTATGTGCTCAGTGGTGTCTGACTCTTTGTGACCCCATGGACTATATAGCCCTCCAGGTTCATCTGTCCATGGTTTTCCCAGGCAAGAATACTGGAATGGGTTGCCATTTCCTTCTCCAGGGAAATCTTCCCAACCCAGGGATCAAACCTGGGTCTCCTGCATTACAGGCAGATTCTTTACCGACTGAACCACCAAGGAAGCCCAGAGAGGTACTCGTCAAAGGCGCTACCCATATCTGACAATATTCCTGGTATCTTGGGTAGGACAGATGGAGGCTCCTTAGTGTTATTATTTATTTTCCCCATAAACATCAGTCTTCTTCAAGACTGCACATTGGTAGGCAAAAGGATAGCTATCTCTCCTTTGGGAAGACATTAATTCCCAGTTTTTGCTTCAAATTCTCTTTGCACCCGTTCATCAGTTACTGTTTATATCATCCTCATGTATTCCATAAAGTAGCAAACCTTAACACAATATATGCAAGAATACTTCAGACACCTTTCCATATTAATTTCCTACCTTAAGTATGTAGAAAACCTCTTCAACCTTCTTAAGATTTTCCTGAGTAGGAGGATAAATATCAAAACCTTTTAAAGTCTAAACAAAGATCAGAAGAAGCTGTTTTAATTGTGTAACAGTTCATTTCCTCTGGATCCCTGTCACAGGATATCTTACAGAGCAGTATACGAGATAGAATTTACTTTTGGATTGGATTGAACATTTCCCATCCACAAAATATGTGGACCTGGCTTGATGGCACCCCATTAAATCTACAGTTGTGAGTGTTTGGCATTTGAGTATGTAGTCATGTCCAACTCTTTGCCACCTTATGGACTGTAGCCTGTCAGGCTGCCCTGTCCATGGAATTTTCCAGGCAGGAGTACTGAAGTGGGTTACACTCCAGAGGATCTCCCCGACCCAGGGATTAAACCAGAGTCTCTTGCATCTCCTTCATTGGTAGGCAGATTATTTAACACTGCATCACCTGGCATTTGAGTACTTTGGGGGGAATTTAATAGTTCAACAACTAATCCCTACTGGGGGCTACCTGAACCTGCAGGGAACCAACTTGTTCCAACAGATTGAAGACTTTAATCTTTGTTAGTGTGTAAATGATCAGGAAATTTGCCTTAGAGAAACAGACTCCTAAACTAATTTATTTTCATATTCAGCTTTCTTTTAGCTTACAGATAATGCTAGAGATATAAATGGAAAATCATAATCAATGCAAAATTCTCTAAATTTAAATTCTTATTACATATGTCTTAAGAAAAGAGGTTTACAGAAGAATTCTTATTTTTTAAATTGGAGTACAACTGCTTTACAATGATGCATTAGCTTTTGCTGTAGTACAGAAATGAAATGGTCACATATATACATATATCCCCTCTCTCACAGCAAAATAAAGATCTTAGAAGACTGCTATGATCTACATGTTTGTATTACCCCAAAATTCATGTGTTAAAATCCTAACCACGATGTATTAATACACCATGATGTATTAAGAAATAAGACCTTAGAGAGATGCTTAAATTATGAGGGTGGAGCTTTCACAAAGGTAGCTTCTCCCACCCCAATAACTGAGAAATATTAAGGAAAAAGTATATGTAACACAACAGACAGCCATTTGATTCTTTTCAAATTCTATTATCCCAATAAACAATACCTGGATCTATTTTATGTACTGCTGGGGTCCAATCCTGGTGGATCCAGGGTGATTCGAAGGTGGGGACGAAGTAGGCATACTGGAAAAAACTTATTTAATTACAGATATATAGAGAGATTAGAAAGATTAGAAATGGATAGTGTAGTAGGAAAATTAGTGGAGAAAAAGAGGCTGAATAACTTGGTTCACATGGAATAGCATCCATGCTCCAGATGGGAATTCAGCCAGAAAAACGGGGAGTAAGAAAGAACGACATAGGGGAGTCAGTCTTTCCAGGAACTGATCCCATTTCTTTATTTTTCAGGTTTCCTTATATACCCTTTGTTACATATAGGGATGAATACAGAGTCACACGGGGGTCATCAGTCCTAACCTTTATCAAAATCAGGTGCTTTACATAAAAAAGTTCTTAGGGGTTTTACATCATCTGGCCATGAGGCCTACTGACATTTACAACCCTTTCTGATAACCAAAAAACTTATTTTTTCCAAGGGTGTTTTTTCTTAAACCAGGCACCACCCTCCAAATAAAGTTGCATTCCTATAGGGTGAGGGTGTAGTAAGTTACAATCAAGAAAGGAATTTATTTAAGCCAAGGTTAACATGATTAATCTTAAACGTTAATACTTATTTCTCCTATATGCTTAAAGGTTAATACTTATTTCTCCTATATGCTAGTTATATTCATTATAAGGGCAGGGAATATGAAGATTTAGCAGCAAACATCAGCCCAACAAATGAAAATCCTTTCACCAATATTCCCCTTAAGATCTGTTTAGTCTTAAGATAGTGATAAAGTTNTCTTTCTGATAACCAAAAAACTTATTTTTTCCAAGGGTGTTTTTTCTTAAACCAGGCACCACCCTCCAAATAAAGTTGCATTCCTATAGGGTGAGGGTGTAGTGAGTTACAATCAAGAAAGGAATTTATTTAACCCAAGGTTAACATGATTAATCTTAAACGTTAATACTTATTTCTCCTATATGCTTAAAGGTTAATACTTATTTCTCCTATATGCTAGTTATATTCATTATAAGGGCAGGGAATATGAAGATTTAGCAGCAAACATCAGCCCAACAAATGAAAATCCTTTCACCAATATTCCCCTTAAGATCTGTTTAGTCTTAAGATAGTGATAAAGTTACATTTTTACATAGCAAGGACACAGTGATTTATAACAAAGTACAGTGGTCTATAACAAAAGAGAAAATCCATTAACTCAAAAGGTCCAGTATTGCTAACATCAAAAACTACTATATTTCATTTTCTATATTCCAAATACATTGATTAATATACTCCCAGGTGCCTAAGGATATGGAGACCTGGCAGCAATCATTGACTCAACAATGAGAAAAGCCCTATGCTAATTAAGCCTCTCAAAATACTCCAAAACTCTCTTGTGCTGTTTATGGTTGGGAAGTAGTAAACAATCATAGTGGCAGGAGTATGGATAATCCTGTCACACAAGCTAGTCCATCAGCAGAGAGGTTTGACCTGAGACACCCTTGTCTCACCCAGGGCAGGGAATTGGCAGCAATTATTGACACAACAAATGAAAAAACCCTTCACCAATATAATTCCCAAACAACCCACTATACTAATAATTTCTAACTTCCCCAAAGAATTTGCCTTCTTTAAGTCTAAGACATCTCGTGCCTCTCATGGTTGGGGGGCTGTTGTGGCCAGACGAACCTATACAGGCAGGCTAGATAACCTTCAGAGTTTGTAAGTTGGAACACTCTTGTAATGCCCAGGAATTTTTATTGCCTGGAGCTGCAAGTTAACTCCTTCTCTGAGAGAAATGGTTATGGGGCAGAGCCCCCTGTCAAGTACTCTGGTTTTGGGGTAGATGCTCGGGAACAGGGGGTTTCCTGAGGCTTGATCACGCCTTCGCGTATGCCGAAGCCTCCTTCCGCATGACCTTTGCCGTGGGCGGAGTTCCTCATGCTGGCTCCCGGCAATGTACCTCATTCATTTCTGTTTTTGAAATATTTTTAAAATATTTTATTTTTAAGTTTTGTTGGAGTATAGTTGATTTAACATGTCCTATTAGCTTCAGAAAGAGAAGGTGATGGCCCCCCACTGCTGTACTCTTGCCTCGCAAAGAGTCGGACACGACTGAAGTGACTTAGCAGCAGCAGCTGCAGCAGCAGCAGCATTAGCTTCAGATGTACAGCAAAGTGAATCAGTTCTACATATATCCACTCCTTTTACCATTATATTTTTCATATAGAATGTGATACTCTGCCACCCACATGCAAACCTGCTTAGAATGATTAATTTGCTAATCTGATCTTTAAGTTGAGTATTTTCTGATTTCAAAGATATTTTGCAGCTTATTTGTTTAAGACAGGAAAGCTGGTCTGAACATCATGGAAAAACAGAATTTAGGGGAAGTTTCCTTCTTTTATGTTAAGGATAAAGAATCTGGGTATATCCTTATATGCCCACATTCACAGAAATTTTCTTGTTGCGGTGTCTATGTGAGTTTACAAATTTTAAAAGGGAGTTGATCTTTTGTAGAAGCAAACAGGTTCATTACAAACGTGAAAAAAGATTTTTGAAAGGTCTCATTCTATTCTGGCTCCTATAATAAAATACCACAGGCTGGGTAGCTTATAAGCAACAGAAATGTATTTCCCACAGTTCTAGAGTGTAGGATTCCAAGATAAAAGTACCTGAATGATCCTGTTTTGTTAAGAGGATTCTTCTTGGTTTGTAGCCAGAGCCTTCTCAACATGTTCTCACATAGTGGAAGGGGCTTGAGATCTCTCTAGAACCTCCTTTGTAAGGAAATAATCGCATTCGCGAATCGCATGCTCATGACTTAAGCATCTCTCAAAGGTCCTAATTTCTAATATGTCATTTTGAGGTTAGGATTTTAACATATGAATTTTGGGGTGATACAAACATGCATATCCCAGTAGTCTCCTAAAATCTTTAGTTTTCACATGATGGAATGGATTGGGAAACCAATGTTTCTTACATTTTAATTTTCATTTTAATTCCACATAGTAATGATATTTACAAATGAGTGTTTAGGTTAGAAAACTATTTGGAGGAACTCCTTCATTAAATAAATTGCTTTTAATGTGCATTTGCTCTCTAAATATTGCAATGTTTCAAACCTCCAGATTGGAGAGTACATTCTTCCTAAGAAGAGAGAAAATACAGAATACACAGAGTTGTGCTTTTAGCAGAGTGAGAACAGATGTCTGGGAAAGAGTCTAGCTTTCATGGGAGTCACTAGCATATTGCATTTTCCTCTATAGATTTCAAGTTCTTGGTGAGATTGAAGATGATGCTTGTGCTTTAATAACAAAAAAAGGGTGTTTTTTCTGAAAAGTGCCTCATTCAGAATTACTGGATTTGTCAAGGTGTCGTTCCTTCATCTACAGACAATGACCTCTGAATTGATCACAGGTATAAATCTTCCTGTTTAAAAAAATTATACATTTTTGTGGAAACACTTTGTTTCTACAACAAATATTATTGTGATAGTGCTGATAATAGTGTGGACGTGTGTCACTACCCATCAAGGCAATCGACCTTGAGTTCTTAACTCTACCTGAGGACTGAAATGACATTTTCATAGTTATCTCTCATGAATGATACTAGCTGTTTCACACAGAAACTATTGCTTTGTCTCCTCAAGAATTCTCTCCCTACACGTTGTCTTCACCATTAACGGAATCAATTTTACTTTTTCAAAGACAAGCCATTGGCTGTTACATTTTCGAATTTTCTACCATTGAATCTACACATTCATCTGTGTCTTGTCTGTCCCTTTTTTTCCTCTCCATTTCAAAAAAAAAAAAAAAAAAAAGCCACACTTCTTTCTATCTAAATCAGATCTCCAAGTCCATGGTCAGGATTGCATCCACTTAATTTTTTTTTTTCAAGGAGATCCCTTCCTTGATTATGTCTTCTTTAACTTCTGTCTTCTTATGCCTTCCTTTATAAGAAAATTGTTCACTAACCACATGCGTCTTTTGGTTTCCACCCAGTTTTCCTCATCCCTTTTAAGTCAAATTTCCTAAAATTTTTTATACTTGCCTTCCTTTTTCTGTTTCCCAGTCCACATTCTAAAATGTAGTTTCTGCTTTTCCTACTATTGCACTGAAGTGTTCTCTCCACACTTTTGACTACAGTCAGGAGTGTTCACTTTCACTTTATCTCTCAGCAGAGTTGCTCATTGTTGACCTGGCATTCATTTTTGAAATATTTTTTAACCTTAGCATCTATGATGTAAAGTTTTCCTGAAATTCTCTCTACCTCTCCAATTGTTCCTCCTCAGTATTTTCTGCAACATCTATTCTCTCATCTGATCTCTTAAATAATGATATTCCTCAGAGTTCTTGTGGGTCCTCTATTACACGCAACTATTGGCTGAACTCATCCACTCTATAGCTTCAATTACTATTTATTTTATTTTAAAATAATTTTCATTAATGTGTAGTTGATTTACAATGTTGTGCTAGTTTCAAAAGTGTACAACAAAGTGAATCAGTTATCAGTTCAGTTCAATTGCTCAGTCATGTCCAACTCTTTGTGACTCCATGGACTGCGGCATGCCAAGCTACCCTGTTCATCACCAACTCCCAAAGCTTGCTCAAACTTATGTCCATTGAGTCAGTGATGCTATACAACCATTTCATCTTCTGTCATCCCCTTCTCCTCCTGCCTTCAATGTTTCCCAGCATCATGGTCTTTTCCAGTGAGTCAGTACTTTGCATCATGTGGCTAAAGTATTGGAGTTTCAACTTTAGCATCAGTCCTTCCAATGAATATTCAGGACAGATTTGCTTTAGGATTAACTGATTTGATCTTGCAGTCCGAGGGACTCTCAAGGGTCTTCTCCAACACCACACTTACAGTTATACATATATTCATTCTTTTTTTAAAGAGTCTTTTTACATATAGGTCATTACAGAGTATTAAGTAGAGTTCCTTGTGCTATACAGCAAATTCTTATAAGTTATACATATAAAACAACTAATTTTATATGTAGTTGTGTGTATATGTTGGGGCTTCCCTGGTAGCTCTGGGGTAAAGAATTTGCCTTCAATACATGGAGATTTGATCCCTGGGTCAGGAAGATCCCCTAGAGAAAACCCAGTTCAGTATTCTTGCCTTTGAAACCCCATGGATGGAGCATCCTGGCAGGCTTGGGGTCATAAAAGAATCGGACACGACTGATCTACTAGACAATGGTGTATATGTCAGTCCCAATCTCCCTGATTCACTGACCACTCCCAAACCCATACTTCTAGCCCAGACCTTATTATAGAGGATTGCCCATTGGACATCTCTATATATATCTACATCTCAAGACCCGTTAACTAATGAACTTAAACAGATTACCTTAGTGGACTGGCAGCAACATGCTCGCTGTAGTTCAAGCCAGAACTTTTGGAGTCAACCACGACTTCTTCCTTCTTCTCTCTCTCAATATTCAAAAATTCATTTAAACCCTGTCAATTTTATCACACGATTATTTCTGGAGTCTGTCTCTATACAGACTTTATTAATCACCCAGTGATCTTGGATTATTGCTCTAGCGTTTCTGTCTGCTACAGTCCATTCTCCATGTTGTCATCATGGTTTAGATTCTTTGAACCTCACATCCCCCACATTACTCACTACCTAATTTCCTTCAGTGTCTTTTCACTGTTTAAACCTTTTACCAACTCCTCCAGCCACTCTTTATTCCTCTCCCACCTCCATGCTGGTAATGATGCAAGCACACTAATCCTGTTTCAGTTCCTCAAATGTGGCATGCTGTCTTTTGCCTCTAGTCTAATCATATGTTTGCCTCAGCTCAACAAACACGATTCCCTTCCTCACTCTTACGTTCAACTCTTCCTTATTTTTCAGGTCACCAGTGAAATGTCATTTGCAAGAAGATACTTCTGTGACTATTGTCCACTCCAGGCTAAATTGTAAGGATTTCATATATATTTTCATAGTTCCCTGTGCTGATTTTAATCTTAACATTTAAAATCTTTTTTTGTCTTTAACCATTGTTTAGTTAGTCATATTTCTTCATGTGCTGTAAACTGTGTAAAGTGAATAATCCTCATCATGTGTGAACAAGATGTGTGATTCATACTGGTAGATAAGTGCTTTTTATGTTATCAAGTATGTATTTGCTACATGTTCCCCAGCATCATTTTTACTAGTTAGGTAGAGCTTCCCCTAGTTTTGATAAACAAAACCTGCATACAGAGAAATAAAGTCACTGCTGTTTTTTTTTTTTTTTTTAATAAATATCAGTGTTAGATTTACAGACTAATAAATAAAAATTTCCAGGTTTCTTGCTTGTTTGTGCTTTTAACCAAGAGGCTTGGAGCTGAGAGATTACTAATGTTTGCTGATTGACTTTAAATTCACCAACAGAACTATTTTAAGGTCTTGGATCCATTAACAGCAAAATTTAAAGATTATAAAAGAATTTTAAAATTTTATTTCCAATTCATAAACAGAAATAATTATAGCTTTATAGGGAAAGAAATATAAAATGTTCAACTCAAAAAATTTAAATGCAAAGAGCATAAAACCACGCTTACTTAGTATAACAAGTGCAAAAATATGTACCGTTTTATTAACGTTTATTAATGTTTATGAACATTTGAGAAATGTCAAAAAAAAAAAGATAAACGTTACAATTGAAGGGAAAGGGAGAAAGATTAAGAAATCTGAGGATCTCTTGTTTCAATGATTTTTGACACACTGATTTTGATGTAAACGTTTAAATGTTAAAATATGAAAGAATTAGTCTGTTTGCACGTTGAGTATTGCCTTGGAAAAAAAGTGAAAGTCATTCAGTCATGTCCGACTCTTTGCTATCGACTCTCTTCGCTGTCCGACTCTTTTTGCTGTCTGTCCGACTCTTTGCTGTCCGACTCTGCAACCCCATGGATTATACAGTCCATGGAAATCTCCAGGCCAGAATACTTGAGTGGGTAGTCCTTTTCTTCTCCAAAAGATCTTCCCAACCCAGGGATTGAACCCAGGTCTCCCGCATTGCAGGCGAATTCTTTACCAGCTGAGCCACTAGGGAAACCTGAGGATACTGGAGTAGGTAGCCTATCCGTTCTCCAGCAGATCTTCTCCACCCAGGAATCGAATCAGGGTCTCCTGCATTGCAATCTAAGTATTGCCTTCAGTTCAGTTCAGTTCAGTTGCTCAGTCGTGTCTGACTCTTTGCGACACCATGAATTGCAGCAGCCAGGCCTCCCTGTCCATCACCAACTCCTGGAGTTCATTCAGACTCATGTCCACTGAGTCAGTGATGCCACCCAGCCATCTCATCCTCTGTCATCTCCTTCTCCTCCTGCCCCCAATTCCTCCCAGCATCAGAGTCTTTTCCAGTGAGTCAACTCTTCGGATGAGGTGGCCAAAGTACTGGAGTTTCACCTTGAGCATCATTCCTTCCAAAGAAATCTCAGGGCTGATCTCCTTCAGAATAGACTGGTTGGATCTCCTTGTAGTCCAAGGGACTCTCAAGAGTCTTAGATCAAACCAAAAACACAACTCCAAGAAGATAAGAGAATCAATAACTAAAATCCTAATAGTAAGCTACCCATAAGTATTGAATTACTATTCTGGGAACATATGTCCATAGATACCACATATTAATGGAGTTCATATTCCCATTTCCAAGTGAGCCCTCTTTTTTTTTTTTTCAACAAATTGAATGATAAGGTTTGAAGATTTATTAACCACTATTGCTGTTCAGTCACTTAAATCCTGTCTGACTCTTTGTGACCCCATGGACTGCAGCACACCAGGCTGCATGTGGATCTCCAGGCAAGAATACTGGAGGGGATTGCCATTTCCTTCTCCTAAGTGATCTCTCTCAAGTCAAGTGCAGTGTCACATGTTCACCCTCACACAATGATGAAGTTATATTTCTCGTTTTTCTCCATTTATATTCAGTAGTGTTGAACACTTTGGGTTTCCCATTAATCACTGTAAAAATTAGTATGTCACTTTCCTGCTTTGTTTATGCTTATTAGTATATACATATATACATGTGTATTTTTATATTTACATGCATATGCATTATACTTAAAGTATAATAAAAATTATAATCAAGGATAAAAAAGTTTTCACTCTTAGAAGTTGGCTTCTCACAATTTGAGAAATTAAATGTCCAATTCTAACCATACTTATCTATTATCACCCCCAGTGGACATGTGAGAGAATATTTGTGATTTTATTAAAAAAAGACCAAAACTCTCAATATGTTTTTACAAAGTAACAGCTTTATTTTAATACTAATTCATACACTTAGGGCAGGCTTTTAAAAAATCTAAGTCACTAAGTAATGAAAGAGCATTAGGTCCCATAAAAGCTATGAGTCACACAAAGGGATTTTTTGACATTGTTACTCTATTGTTAGAGAAGGCTGATACAACAACCATATAATTTTTAAAATTATAACTCGAAACAGTGTGTTTTTCTATTTGATTTTGGACACTCCAGTATTAGAAGGCTTACAGGTCTAATATGTGAGTATTGCAGCATCTATATCCTAGAAAATATGCATTATTCTCATTTTGTGCTTCTGCAAATATGTGTGAACAGATTTATGTGTCTGAAGTTAAACTGTTGCTGCACTGGTGCTCTCAGAGGCCCAGATTCAGCTCTCTGACCAACTTCACCTAAAAAGCAATAAGTAATATAGAAGCAAATGATTTTTTCATTGGACAGATAACTATCGTCTTTGCCACCACGCACTTTTCCTTGTTTTGTCATGTGAGCTTACACCTGAGGTCTGTGCACCTCTGTCTGCATCCGAGTCACATACCAGCCCAGACTCTCTCCTGAATTCTAGAACTGTACATCCCACTTCCTGTGAAGCATTTCCCCCTGGAATTCCTGCCAACTCCTAAAATTCAGTAATTCCAAAGTATCCTTTTCCTGCTGTGTCAGTTAGTAACCCCACTGTTCCTCTGATTGACTTCCTAAAGGGAAACATGGAATTTATTTTTTTTTAACATCTATTCTTCATCTCATTGTCTGATATTTTCTGGGAGTTTATCTCTGAAAGAGTTTCTGAGTCACTTCACTCATCTCTATTCTTCCTACCACAATTTCTGACACTGCTCTTATAATTTGTTCTTTCAATCAATTGAAAAGACTTTCAAATAATTTCTTGACCCATTAAGTATCTAGTATCTTTAGAGAAATAACCTACTTCGGTTAGTATAGCAAATAATTCCCCCTGAATCTGGCCCTGGGTCTCCTTCCCTCTCTTCCTCCCTACCCGACCCCCACTCTCAGCTCCAAATCTTATTCTTTCCCCTCTCATTCTGGTGCTTCCAGACAATTATAGCTTCTCAATTTTGTAGCATTTGCTATCCTCATATATGCTTTTCACTCTGTTGCCAGTGTTTTTCCTGAAAAATGTTCTTCCTTGAATATCTCCACTTTTGTAACTTGTCAACTAAAAAATATCTTCTCTAGGCACCTCCTTCTCACATTTTGGACACTTTCTTTCTTGTGCTACCAGTGAACCTTGCATACTTCATATCATTTGATTTTGTACTTCTTACACTGTTTGGTAATTCAGTGTTTGAAGGTTCATCTATTCAGTGTCTGCTTTTCTAAACAAATTATAGGCAATGCTACGTTTCTTGTCCCATTTATTCTATTCTAGTTTTCAATTAAAATACTTTTATTTACTCCTGATACAGGAGAACAATGAAATAATAATACAGCACAAGCTGTTAAAATTAAGACCTTAAGAACAAAATCCTGACTTTTCTAAGGAACCATGCAATGGTTGGTTTTAATTAGGAAAGAGATTTTCTCTTTTTGTCTTTTATGTGACTCTGTATGGTTCTTTCTCCTATTCATGTTGAGATTGAAATAATCAAATAAACATTTATAAACAATGGGAACAAGGAGAGAACAGAGAGGAAAACAAAATGAGAATGAGGGTGAGGAAAGGGCTTAGAAAGATGGAAATTGATATCGTCAATAACAGAAGATGCAACAATGAGACTCTGCTAAGTTATTTTCCTAAATTCTTACAAGTCCAGTATGTGTTCTCTTTTTACAACTATTTAAATATCTATCAATGAGTATACATGAAGCACCCATAGGATGCAGAACACAGATTTCACAATTATTTAAAGAAAACAATGTTTTACAAAGAGATATTGTTAACCTTGAGTAAACATGAAGATAATATCTTCTGAAGAGTTACACATTCTGACATAGAACCTAATTCATTTTCTCAAATAGAGAGCAGTTTGCACAGCAAGGTTTAAATCACTTCCTCACCCACCTGCCCCCCAAATTTGTACTATTCACGATGTCCATTGCAAAATAGGTCCTTGGCATTCACAAATAGCACTCTGCAAGTTCAGAATTGTTTACTCATCACTTGATTCTGTCACATGACAGTCTGAATGTGAAATCTTTTTATTACCGTTTCACCTTTTCTTCTAATTGTGTTCGTGTGTAAAAGAGATTCACTCAACTAGTAAGTCAACATGTTATGCACTATTCTTGTGTTGAACTACACTACATTATTCATGGGTGAATCTCATGAAGTTATGCAAATATTGTAAAACTAAAAGAAAATCAACTAGGACTGATAATGAAATTAACAGTAAAAATATCAGAATTCTTACTTAACAAAACAAGCAATTTTGAATGACATTATTCAATTCATATTATTAAATCTCTTGAAAAGTCATCTAAAATTTTCATATATATTTTAATGTATTACCTATCACATTTGATTCTAAAAGCAATTTGGAACTTTTAAATATGCTGTGGCATATATATCTTGAATGCCAAGAATCTAACAGATTTATAAAAATGGACTTAGAGGTTTTGAGTGAAATATCAATAAACATTTCTAAGCATGAATTTCATGTATCTTTAGATTAATATATTTCTTTCTGAAGGAATAAAAATTACATTTTATGTAAAGTATGTTAAATCTAGGGTGTCTTAACTTTTTGATGTGCATATGTCTGGTTTGCTGCAAACCCATTTTCTAACTAAATGGGTACTTTACACAGTTTTGTGTAAATAGGCACATTCATCAATCCCAATTATTTTAAACCTGAAACAAAACACGAAGGGGGAAAAAAAAGGCCACAGAATGAGTGGATACTGAAGAAAATTATTGTCTGTTTTCAGATTTTATTCTAACTCAGCATCATATTATTTGAATATAAAGCAAACTGAATTCATATGTTTCACCTGTCCTAAAACATAGCTTTATAAACTGTATAGTTCATGGAATTCTCCTGGCCAAAATACTGGAGTGGGTAGCCATTCCCTTCTCCAGGGGATCTCCCCAGCCAGGAATCAAACCCAGCTCTTCCACACTGTAGGCAGATTCTTTGCCTTCTGAGCCATAAAGGAAGCCCAAGAATACTGGAGTGGATAGCCTATCTCTTCTTCAGGGGATCTTCCCAACCCACCAATCAAACTGGGGTCTCCTACTTTGCAGGCGGATTCTTTACCAGCTGAGCTACCAAGGAAGCCCTTATAAACTCAAAATATAAATAATCTATCTGATGAAGAAGGGAAGGATCTATTGCCAAATATATTTTAAATTTTGCACAATATTCTAATTATTTAACATCTTTGAAAGCTAATTTTTCTTTCACCTGTATTATTATGGAACAATACATATTACACCTCTCACAGTTTCTGTACAGGTTGGATGGTACAATGATTATATGAAGCATTGTGTTTGGAATACTATAGGCATTAAATAATTTGAATAATAACTTGGGTTGCCATTTTGTTTCCTGGGCTCATATTTTCTCCATCAAAGGGAAACTTCTAGGAGAATGGTGTGTATGGATTATAACTCAGATCTCTCCATGATGGGAAAGTTTCTAAGCCCCAGTTTCAGGTGTGTCAGTTACATACTCAGGACTTACCTATCCTGGTTGTATAGAATTCTGTTGATCCACTTCCAAGTCTGCTCTGGTTTTTGCCACAGTCCAATCTAATAGTGAGAATGGTCAGAATATCGCTTCAGGAAATTCTTTAATAAGGAATATTTAGATAATAAATAGCAAATGCCTCCTTCTCTTGAATTTTTTGGTCTAAGTCATTATCAGTTCAGTTCAGTTCAGTCGCTCAGTCATGTCCAAATCTTTGCGACCCCATGAATCGCAGCACGCCAGGCCTCCCTGTCCATCACCATCTCCTGGAGTTCACTCAGACTCACGTCCATCGAGTCCGTGATGCCATCCAGCCATCTCATCCTCGGTCGTCCCCTTCTCCTCCTGCTCCCAATCCCTCCCAGCATCAGAGTCTTTCCCAATGAGTCAACTCTTCGCATGAGGTGGCCAAAGTACTGGAGTTTCAGCTTGAGCATCATTCCTTCCAAAGAAATCCCATGGTTGATCTCCCTCAGAATGGACTGGTTGGATGGCCTTGCAGTCCAAAGGACTCTCAAGAGTCTTCTCCAACACTACAGTTAGAAAGCATCAATTCTTCGGCTCTCAGCCTTCTTCACAGTCCAACTCTCACATTCATACATGACTACTGGAAAAACCATAGCCTTGACTAGACAGACNGAGTCTATGATGCCATCTAGCCATCTCATCCTCCGTCGTCCCCTTCTCCTCCTGGCCCCAATCCCTCCCAGGATCAGAGTCCCTTCCAATGAGTCAACTCTTCATATGAGGTGGCCAAAGTACTGGAGTTTCAGCTTCATCATCATTCCTTCCAAAGAAATCCCAGGGCTGATCTCCTTCAGAATGGACTGGTTGAATCTCCTTGCAGTCCAAGGGACTCTCAAGAGTCTTCTCCAACACCACAGTTCAAAAGCATCAATTCTTCGGCACTCAGCCTTCTTCACGGTCCAACTCTCACATCCATACATGACCACTGGAAAAGCCATAGCCTTGACTAGACGGACCTTAGTCAGCAAAGTAATGTCTCTGCTTTTGAATATACTATCTAGGTTGCTCATAACTTTTCTTCCAAGGAGTAAGCGTCTTTTAATTTCATGGCTGCAGTCACCATCTGCAGTGATTTTGGAGCCCCCCAAAATAAAGTCTGACACTGTTTCCTCATCTATTTCCCATGAAGTGATGGGACCGGATGCCATAGACCCCCCCAAAATATGTCCACTTCTTAACCTCCTGAACTTGTGAGTATGGCCTTATAGGGAAGGCATTTGGATGCTGTCTACCTAACAAGAAGTTATACTACAAATGGAGTTAAGACTCTTGAGATGAGGTCAATGGATTATCTGTGTTGGCCCTGAAACCCAGGACAAGTATCCTCAACAGAGACACACAGAGCATACACCCACAGAGAGAAGGGCCATGGAGAAGACTGTGTGGAGATGGATACAGAGGCTGAAGTGATGCAGGGACTGAAGTGATGTGGCCACAAGTCAAGCGATGCTTGGAGCCACCAGAAGCTGGAAAGGCAAGAAAAGATCATCTTCCAGAGCCTTCAGAGGAAGATTTGACCCTGTCAACACCTTAATTTTGGACATCTAGCCTCCAGAATTGTAATAGAATGAATTTCTCTTATATTAACCAACACGTTTGTGTTCACTTGCTTTGGCAACCCCAGGAAATGCATACAACCATTTGTTGCTTTTCAGTTACCAGTCATGTCTGACTCCTCGTGAACCCGTGGACTGCAGCATGGAAGGTCTCCCTGTCCCTCACCATCTCCCAGAGTTTGGCCCAGTTCATGTCTTTTGCCTCAGTGATGCCATCCAGCCATCTCATCCTCTGATTCCCTCTTCTCCTTCTTTCCTCAATCTTTCCCAGCATCAGGGATTTTTCCAATGAGTCAGCTGTTTGCATCAGATGACCAAAATACTGAAGCTTCAGCTTCAGTATCAGTCCTTCCAGCGAGTATTCAGGGTTGATTTCCCTTAAGATTCACTGGTTTGATCTCCTTGCTGTCCAAGGGACTCTCAGGAGTCTTCTCCACCACCACCGTTTGAAGGCATGATTCTTTGGTGTTCTGCCTTCTTTATGGTTCAGCTCTCATATGGTCTTATATGGTCATATGGTCACATATGGTCATATGTGTGACCACTAGAAAGATCACAACCTTGACTATATGGACCTTTGTCATCAAAATACAACCATAACAAGTGAAAAACCGCATCTATCATGCCTTCCAACTTCTCTTTCATCTGAATGACATCATTTGTTTCCCAAATATGATACACTGAGGGCTTGTGGAATATATTTAACTTGTTTGGTTCAATTCAGTCGCTCAGTCGTGTCCGACTCTTTGCAACCCCATGAATCGCAGCATGCCTAGACATGTCCTTTCTATTTTGCCTCAGAGTATTTTAAAAGCCAACTAGAGAATCAGGAGAGTTATTTTTAAGTCCAGATTTCTAGCTTTCCTTGTAAAGACAGACAGTCTGGGAGCATAGATCCCGTTCCTACAGTGGCAGCTGTCAGCAAGTGGTGAGAACATCTATACCTTCAGGTGGCCTGAGCTCTTCAGCTCACAGTATCTGTTCCCCCATAACTACCACCTCTAGTGGTGTCTACCCGAGTCCCTTTTATCAGCAGTAGGATGGGTGTGGTGTGGTAGACACTGAGCTTTCCACCATCTCTAACACACATTGGCTGAAACTTCAGCAATATACAAACTCCACTGAAATTAGAAACGTTATCTCAAGAATACATCCTTGAAAAAGCTACTATACAGTAAGGAAAGCTGGAAAAGCAGCAGGATATAAAATTGAGAGATTATTTATTTCCCTATACACAAAGAAAATCACTAACAAGATGTATCAGAGACAACCACCACTAAAATAGCTACAAAAAAATCACCTAGCCAAGAACAAGTGTATCTTTTCATTTAATTAGGTTGACTTCTGTCTTTCATTAGAATTTTAAAATTCCCCTTATGTCTACTCCCTTGAAGCTAATTTGTAAGTTTTCTGTGATCTTAATAGAAAAGATTAACATTTACTTTTTCTAGAGCTAGCTAAGCTGCTTTTAGCATTCATATGGAGAAAATATAAAAACCAAGAGAACTCTGAAAAAGAAGAGCAAGTGTGCATGAGTGTTTGGGGAAGCTGTTGAATGGAGGTGAAGTAGAGGAAGACAAAGCCTACCAGCTATGATATTGTAACAGCAGATTATAAATATCCAGGAAGAAAAATAATAAATTTGATACAAGACCAAGGAGATCAATGGACTGTTGGAATAAAACAGAAAGTTCAGAAATAGACCCAGTTGCATAAGAAAATTTCCTATAATAAAAAATAAAGGTAGTAATTCAAATCACCACAGACAGAGTAACCTTTTAATAATAATCTAACAAACATCAACCTGTAGGATATCTGTTGGTTTACAAACTTGGGAGTTCCCTGGGTGAAATTGAAAACTGGCCCCTGTATACAGAGGACAAGGAGAGACCAAAGAAAGAGACAGAGCTCTTCTGCTGTGTAGGTGGCAGCTTTAATAAGCCAAGGAACTTACAGACGAGGCTAGGCTTGGGTGTCCACCTGCCAGAATCTTAATAGTTGAGACAGGCCTTTATACCATTCAGATGGTCTCAGTTATGCCTTTCCTTCTCAAGTCTGCTTCTTGGAAAATGGCTCCCACTGTGGGAATGGTAGGTCCGGCCTGAAGGTCAATCAAAGGTCAAATCCTACAAGTAACCTCCTCCAACATAAATGTATAAGGATTACATTGGTCCCCAGTCAGACATTTAACACTGCATTAATCCATAAGAAATATGGGAAGCAGTGCATGGATGTAACCATGGTCAGTGAATGTGGAGTTTCCAGTCTTCAAAAGAGGGGGACTTTTGCACAGTTGTATAAAGTGGGGATCCTTCGCCCTTGGTTTGAGGTCACCTGCTGTGGGATGTCTGCAGTGGGCTTCTGTACATGTGGTGTGTTTTCGGATACTCTTTGCACTGGCCCTGCTGGTATTGGGACAGTGCTGTGGGCAGACAGCTCTTTGTCCTCTTCGCCCAGAAGCTCGAAGTTTCTGGCAGACAAAAGACTGTGCCCTGCTTATCTCTGCCTCCCGGATTCAAGTTTTTGTAAACATTTACTGAAGTAAATTGAAGTTGGAGACATGTAAATCAGTTTGGCAAGAACATCATTACTGATCTATTGGGACAAATTTAGACTCTCAGCAGCGCCCACAAATTTGCCGGCTGTATCTACTGATGAGAGTGGTAGAAACCAGCTATTATTTTTGAGAAAACAAATAAGAATTATTGCAATGGAAATTATTCCACAAAGAACACAAATCCCATGGGGAGCATTTATGGATGAGGTGGAGGGAATAATGTTTGCAATATTATCTCACAAAATGCCTCCAAAGGACTGTTGCATACTATTTAACGAGAGAATGCCTGCCATCTTTCATTCCTTTAAACTGCCTGGCAAATAGAAGGGCAATTTATATAATCTCAGTATACTTATATGAGAAAAAATATGGGTANGTGCTTATATCTTTCCTTTTCTCCTTGGCTTTTCACCTCTCTTCTTTTCACAGCTATTTGTAAGGCTTCCCCAGACAGCCATTTTGCTTTTTTGCATTTCTTTTCCATGGGGATGGTCTTGATCCCTGTCTCCTGTACAATGTCATGAACCTCATTCTATAGTTCATCAGGCACTCTATATATCAGATCTAGGCCCTTAAATCTATTTCTCACTTCCACTGTATAATCATAAGGGATTTACTTTAGGTTATACCTGAATAGTCTAGGGGTTTTCCCTGCTTTCTTCAATTTCAGTCTGAATTTGGTAATAAGGAGTCAGCTCCTGGTCTTGTTTTTGTTGACTGTATAGAGCTTTTCCATCTTTTGCTGCAGAGAATATAATCAATCTGATTTTGGTGTTGACCATCTGGTGACGTCCATGTGTAGAGTCTTCTCTTGTGTTTTTGGAAGAGAGTGTTTGCTATGACCAGTGCATTTTCTTAGCAAAACTCTATTAGTCTTTGCCCTGCTTCATTCCGTATTCCAAGGCTAAATTTGCCTGTCACTCCAGGTGTTTCTTGACTTCCTACTTTTGCATTCCAGTCCCCTATAATGAGAAGGATATCTTTTTGAGGTGTTAGTTCTAAAAGGTCTTGTAGGTCTTCAAAGAACCGTTCAACTTCAGCTTCTTCAGCGTTACTGGTTGAGGCATAGACTTGGATTACTGTGATATTGAATGGTTTGCCTTGGAAAGGAGCAGAGATCATTCTGTCATTTTTGAGATTGCATCCAAGTACTGCATTGCGGACTCTTCTGTTGACCATGATGGCTAGCTCCACTTCTTCTGAGGGATTCCTGCCCACAGTAGTAGATATAATGGTCATCTGAGTTAAATTCACCCATTCCAGTCCATTTTAGTTCACTGATTCCTAGAATGTCAACGCTCACTCTTGCCATCTCCTGTTTGACCACTTCCAATTTGCCTTGATTCATGGATCTGACATTCCAAGTTCCTATGCAATATTGCTCTTTACAGCATCAGACCTTGCTTCTATCCCAGTCACATCTACAGCTGGGTATTGTTTTTACTTTGGCTCCATCCCTTCATTTTTTCTGGAGTTATTTCTCCACCGGCCTCCAGTAGCATATTGGGCACCTACTGACCTCTTTTAGCATCCTATCAGTTTGCCTTTTCACACTGTTCATTGGGTTCTCAAGGCAAGAATCCTGAAGTGCTTTGCCATTCCCTTCTCCAGTGGACCACCTTCTGTCAGACCTCTCTAACATGACCCGCCTGTCTTGGTTTGCCCCGTGGGCATGGCTTCATTTCATTGAGTTAGACAAGGCTGTGGTCCTAGTGTGATTAGATTGACTAGATTTCTGTGAGTATGGTTTCAGTGTGTCTGCCCTCTGATGCCCTCTTGCAACACCTACCATTTTACTTGGTTTTCTCTTACCTTGGGCGTGGTGTATCTCTTCAGGGCTGCTCCAGCAAAGCACAGCCGCTGCTCCTTACCTTGGATGAGGTGTATCTCCTCCTGCTGCCCTTCCTGACCTTCAGTGCGGGATGGCTCCTCTAGGCCCTCCTGCACCCGCACAGCCACCATCTCTTGGACGTGGGCTTGCTCCTTCCTGCTGCAGCCCCTCCTCTGGCACCATCCCTGGCCTCGGATGCGGGGTGGCTCTTCCTGGCCGTCATCCCTGACCTCAGACACGGGGTAGCTCCTCTTGGTCGCCGACCGTGACCTCGGATGCAGGGTAGCTCCTCTCGGCCATTCCTGCGCCATCACAGCCTGGCACTCTAGGCCGCTGCTCCTGAACATGGACATGGAGTAACTCTTGGCTGCGCTTAGTGTGCCAGCCACCGCCGCCTCCGCCTGGGCCTAGTGCGCCTGCTGCCTCCGCCTCCACCTGCCGCCGCTGCCTAACGCTGCCGCCTGCTGCTGTCGCCTGTGCTAGGTGCGCCAGCCGCTTCTGCGCCACTTGCGCTTAGTGCACCTGCGCTTAGTGCGCTGGCCGCTGCCGTCACCGCCTGCACTTAGTGTGCCAGCGCCGCCACTGCCTATGCTTAGTGCGTCGGCTGCCCCGGCAGCCTGCGCTTAGTGTGCCCGCTGCTGCCGCCGCCGTCACCTGCACTTAGTGCGCCAGCCACCGCCGCCGCCACCTCCACCGCCACAACCTGCGAAAAACACAGACTTTCAGAATTGGAAATGATCTCAGGGTGACTTTGCCCTTCTCTGGTTCCTGACTCAATTCACAGGTTATGTTACTTTTGTAACAGCTTTCGTAGCAAATTGCATTGGGTAGCTTTCTCTCTTATTAACTTTCTAAAAGAGTTTTTATAAAACAGAAATTAATTTTTCTGTGAAGGTTTGATATAACTTGATCAAATCTTTCTAGGTTTGGTGGCTTTTAGGATGGGAGAATTTTGTTCAACAGTAAATTGTATTAAATAGTTATTGGCTCATTCAGGTTTTATATATCTCTGTATTTATTCTGATACATTATATTGTCTGTTATTTATTACCACTAACCTAGCTTGGACTGTAAGGAGATCCAACCAGTCCATTCTAAAGGAGATCAGCCATGGATGTTCTTTGGAAGGAATGATGCTAAAGCTGAAACTCCAGTACTTTGGCCACTTCATGTGAAGAGTTGACTCACTGGAAAAGACTCTGATGCTGGGAGGGATTGGGGCAGGAGGAAAAGGGGCTGACAGAGGATGAGATGGCTGGATGGCATCACCGAGTGGATGGACATGGGTTTGAGTGAATTCCAGAAGCTGGTGATGGACAGGGAGTCCTGGCATGCTGCAATTCATGGTGTCGCAAAGAGTCGGACACAACTGAGCGACTGAACTGAACTGAACCTAGCTTTATGGGTTGGTTTGATTTTGGTTAATAGTTGCCTTGCATATCTTTTCTTTTTACTTTTTCTCTAACTTTCCTGTGTGTTTGTGTGTGCATTAGTTATGTCTCTGTAAGTAGGACATAATTAAACTTCATTGTTTTTTAAAGCCAATCTGAAAATTTTTGTCTTTTAAGAGATAAATTTAAACTATTTACATTTTATCATGATTTTTGTTATATTTGGATTAATCAATGTTGTGTTTTATTTATTTTTTCATATTTATTTTTACTAAATTCTGTTGGATTGGTATTTTTTATGTCTTTATTTGAACACTTTTTAAAAACATTTTTTATTCTTTCATGATTACCACTGAATTCTTAAAAAATATGTCTATCTATATATCTATTCTAATTTTTAGATTGTCTATGTCTAAACAATTCTTTAAATAACTGTTTGGACAATTAATCTTTTCTTCAAGGTCTTCTAACTGGGTGCCATAATTTTTTTACATCTTCATAGTTTGTAATTTTATTTTTTAGACTGAGTAGTCTTTTCTCCTTTTCTGTAATCAATCTTGTCTATTCAGAGAACCAGTTTTCTTCCTTCCTGTATATCCTCACTTATTATTTTGTTCTACTCTTTTTCTCTTAGGCTTATTCCATTAATTTAACAAATAAATAATAAAGCTTTTGTTCTGTTTCCATATCCATCTGATATTTCTCATTTTCCCCCTGCTTTAATTTCATAATTTGTTATTCTATGGAATAGAATAACTTTGGATTTTTCCACCATTCTAATGTATTCATTTAAATATTTTTACCAGAATTTTCTACAAAATTAATGTTAATGTGGGCCAATTTCTCTTCTGTCTATTCCTAGTAGAGCAAATTGTCAGCAAATGTTAAATATGTCCCTATGCTCCTAAAGGTCTTAACCATTCTGTCTCTTATCACCTCCAGCATTCTACATCTCTACTGTTTCTGTTTCAAGGCATTTCATATTGTACACTTTTGATTTTTTCTACTTTAGATTTTTTTGTACCCCAGAGCTCCTAGATCATCTTGGCTATAACAACTCATGTACTAATTCTCTCCAGCATCTCTGACAAACTGTTATGATTCTGCTTATCATTGCTTTCATATAGTCCCACAAAAAGCAACTTTTATTGGAGATAAAACAGGTAGATTAATATCAGTTCATATTGAGAGCATTATTATAACTTTTCAATTCTGAATTGTGGAAATGGTTTTAGTTTTTCTGAGTTTCATTGCTATAATTCCTTTTGAAAATGCTGTTATTCTTATTATTATTTAGTCACTAATTCATTTCCAACTCTTTGTGACCCCCACAGTCTGTAGCCCTCCAGGCTTCTCTATCCATGGGATTTCCCAGGCAAGGATACTGGAGTGAGTTGCCATTTCCTTCTCCAGGGGATCTTTCCAACCCAGGCATTGAACCTATGTCTACCACATTGGCAGGCGCATTCTTTACCACAGAGCCACTAAGGAAGCCCTTGAAAAGATACAGCCTAGGTACTTATGTGGTTGAACTTCTTTGAAGAACAGTTGTGGTCTTTCTCATGGGCAGTAGTATTTAAATTGCTTTACATGGGGCCAAGGGAAAATGTCTCAGAGTGTAACTTGTTTCTGAATAGGAAGGGAAAGTCATCTCCTAAGTGTTGCCTGATAACTTACCAGGAGGGTTCATCTGAGGTGACCTGTGACATGAATGAGATCTGACTTGATATGAGCTCTTTCTATGGTTTGAGTAAATATGAAAGTAGGACCCCCCCTCTCTGCTTATCAGAGGGTCTTTTCTGGACCATTCTTATTCTCCACACAGCTATAACCTGAAAATATAATTATGGTTCAAAAGCATTGGCTTACCAGTTCTTCTGTGGTGTTGAATACAGCAAGAGCTGCAGCATAAGAGGCACAGAAGTTCCGGCTTGCTTCCCAGGTGGTTGTATTTTCAGAAAAATAGAAGCATTTTTCTAGGAAACCAATCCAGCCTTCCAGGCATGATATGTGTTCAGAGGAAGATTTGTATTTTTCTTTTCTTTTAGATTTGTATTTTTCAACTAAAAATGATTTCATAATATATTAAGTACGGAAGGGGTGGAAATCCCTTAATTTCAAACAGTTGTTCATTTGAATAAAATTCACCAGGTTAGCACTTCTGTCTGAAGGTATTAGACTTCATCATTCCTAAATTTCTATACTCCTTTTTTGCTAGGTTGAAAGAAAATCTTGCTGAATGCCACTTAAGTAGATGCTGTTATTGCTCAAACTGGGGCTTGATGTACTTCTCAAGTGATATTTCTTTCTAGGAAGTCACTCTCATTTTCATGAACTTAACTATTATACATGTACTGATATTAGTAAACTGATATGTCCAACCCAGGCCTCTCATCAGGCATCTCTTCCATTTAACAACCTAATAGATACTCATTCTCTCAACAACAAATGTTCAGGAATACACATTATTTCATATGACTATTATATTAGATGCATATTTTTTAAAGCATATTAGAAGTGTATAAAAAAAGCATATTAAAAAGAAGAGACATCACTTTGTCAAGTGATGTCTGCAAAGGTCTGTATAGTCAAACCTATGGTTTTCCATTAGTCATGTACAGATGTAAGNATGACTATTATATTAGATGCATATTTTTTAAAGCATATTAGAAGTGTATAAAAAAAGCATATTAAAAAGAAGAGACATCACTTTGTCAAGTGATGTCTGCAAAGGTCTGTATAGTCAAACCTATGGTTTTCCATTAGTCATGTACAGATGTAAGAGTTGGACCATCGAAAAGACTGAGCATCAAAGTACTGATGTTTCAAATTGTGGTGCTGGAGAAGACTCTTGAGAGTCCCTTGGATTGCAAGGAAGTCAAACCAGTCAATCCAAAAGAACATCAACCCTGAATATCAGTTGGAAGTACTGTTGCTGAAGCTCCAATACTTTGACCACCTGATGTGAAGAGCTGATTCATTGAAAAGGACTCTGATGCCAGGAAAGACTGAAGGCAAAAGGAGAGGGGGTGGCAGAGGATGAGATCATCAGAAAGCATCACCAACTCAATGGACATGAATTTGAGCAAACTTGGGCAGACAGTGAAGGACAGAGGAGCCTGGCATGCTACAGTCCATGGGGTTGCAAAAAGTCAGCTTAGGGACTGAAAAATAGCACCAACAAAGTTATTCTCATGTTATATTGGAGGAAACATAGGGTTATGTCATGTACGATGTCTGAAATTACCCTTAATTCTGAGCTAAAGTATGAAAGGCACAAGTACTATGAAACATTTTAGAGGAGAGTTAATATGAACATATTTGGGAAATGGACCACCGACCTGCTAAAATTGTGGCCAGTGTAATTATTAGGATCACCAGAAAGATGACGACTGTGATCATTTTAGTGATCAAAATTTCTTTTTATTTTGAGGGTTCTTGTGATTCTATAATAAGGTTGGAACAGATAACATCTCCTATAGAAAAATTAATCAGTTCTTTATTACTTAGAATTTGAGATTAATATATACAAACCAACCACATATCTATATACTAGCATTTATCAATAGGAAATTAAAATATAGCCTAATATTTATAATAGCATAAAATATTGAATGCTTATGGATTTATATCTGACAGAAGACATATAAAACTTGTACAATAAAGATACAAAACATTACTGAAANCAACCACATATCTATATACTAGCATTTATCAATAGGAAATTAAAATATAGCCTAATATTTATAATAGCATAAAATATTGAATGCTTATGGATTTATATCTGACAGAAGACATATAAAACTTGTACAATAAAGATACAAAACATTACTGAAAGAAGCTGAAGACATAAATAAATGGAAAGATACTGTCTTCATGCTTCAGAACACACAGGAATGTTATGATGTCAATCTGCTCAAACTAATCTATACATTATCACAATCATATACAAAGTTCTCAGCAGGTTTTTTTTTTTTTTTTTGAGTAGAAGTACGTAAGCTGTTTTTAAAATTCCTATTGAAATGTAAAAATAACTAGAATAGCCACATTTGAAAAAGAACTAAATTTGAGCACAAGTATTATCTGGCTTAAAGACTTATTATAAAAACTACAGTTGCCAGTATAGCAGTAGCAGCAGTAGAAATAGACCCACACGTGTGCAGACACCAGAGTTTTGGCAAAGATGCAAAAGAGGATAGTCATTTTGATAAACAGTACTGGGAATATTGGATATTCATATACAACAAAAGACTTTTTAATTTGTACCACATCCCATATGTAAAAACTAATTCAAAAAGGATCATAGAAATAAATGTAAAAGCTGAAGTGATAAAAAGTTTCAGAGAAAACAGGAATTTTTTTTTTTTTTTGGTATTTTGGATTAGAGAAAAATTCAATCCAACCAAAAAACATGATGTCAAAATAAATAAATAAATAAATTGGACTTGTGTTAAAATTCAGCTCCTCAAAAAACAGTTTTAACAAAATGAAAAGTCAAATCAGAGACTGGAAGAAATATTTTCAAATTCAAAGTCTGATAAAGGTCTTGGGTCCAGAATATATAAAGAACTTGATACTTAAGAAAACAC
>SJYV01034747.1:49974-61815 GCA_006410875.1 Neotragus pygmaeus | reverse complement strand
CTCTTGGGTTGCAAGGAGATCCAACCAGTCCATCCTAAAGGAAATCAGTCCTGAATATTCATTGGAAGGACTGATGCTGAAGCTGAAATTCCAATACTTTGGCCGCCTGTTACAAGGAGCTGACTCATTTGAAAAGACCCTGATGCTGGAAAAGATTGAAGGCAGGAGGAGAAGGGGACAACAGAGGAGGAGATGGTTGGGTGGCATCACTGACTCAATGGACATGAGTTAGAGTAAACTCGGGAACTGGTGATGGATGGGGAGGCCTGGAGTGCTGCAGTCCATGGGGTCACAAAGTGTGCGACGTGACTGAGTGACTGAACTGATTATGGATCCCAGCCACAGATCCAAGCCTCAAAGTTTTAAGGGCAAAAGAGCAAGTTGTGAAAGTGAAAGTTGCTCAGTCATGTCTGACTCTTTGTGACCCCATGGACTTAGTCCACAGAATTCTCCAGGCCAGAATATTGGAGTGGGTAGCCTTTCCTTTCTCTAGGGGATCTTCTCAACCCAGGGATAAACCCAGGTCTCCCACATTGCAGGTGGATTTTTTACCAGCTGAGCCACAAAATAGAAACTCAGAGTTCTTGAAAAGAACATGATTTTGCTTTAGTAATAATAACAGAAAAAAATCATATCTAATATTTATTGTGTTTCCTTGACAGTAAGTCTAGTTCTAAGCTTTTAACTTTTATGAAGTAATTTAAACTCACCATAACATTATCAAATAGGAGCATATCATTATTATTAATTTATAGATGAGGTAACTTCCTTAATGTAACAGAGAGGTTAAAAAGTTTTCTTGACATAACATAGTCAATATGGGACAGAGGTTGGCTCTGATCATTTAACCATTTTGCTCTCTTCTATTGCTTCTCTCTGTTTAGGAATGTTGCCATGAATGCTCTGATGTGCTAAGCTTCTCCTTCCTGATTTAGAAAGCAGACCTCCCTCAGGTTCAACAACAACAGAAGAACTATGCTGTGAGCATTTTGCTCAGATAATGATCACCAAGTTATATTATTTCACAGAAGTGAGGATGAACTCATGGCAACCTGGATTTCAAAGTCACCCAACTGAGAGGCAAGCAAACAGTAATGGGTTGGCATTTTTTCAAAGTTGGATTGTAAGGCATAGAGTTCCCTCAAATTTTGTATGTTAAACTTTTTAATCTGTGAACATTATTTTGCATCCCCCAAACAATTATTTCAGGAGCCGGGCAGACTTTGTGTGCCCACATATGTACATTAAAGAGAGAGAGAGCGATTAGGGAAACTGATGGCTAGATTATTTCAATCAAGACTTTACCTGAAGCACAAATTATTTCTAAACTTTACATGCTGTCTTACAACTATATGTTTTGCTGGAGTACCACTCAGCTATTGCCACATTAGTGCTCTATTATAAATCACACCCTAAACCCTAAGCACTTACCAGCCTGCGCTGCGTTGGTAGAGCGCTATCCCACAGAAGCTGGCAACTCTGCGGCTCTGCAAACACTGAAGCTTATCTCTTGTTATCTTTGTTATCCTCCTGTCCAGGATGAGGCAGCAACAGCTGCTCCAGATACACTTCTCCTGGAGATGTCAGAGGTACAAGACACTAATCCTAGTCGCTCACCAAATTTCAAGTCACTTGTTACTATGCCATTGGCTGGTGCGCCTTTCTGGCTGACCACAAACTCATGGGAAGTACCCTTGACTTCTAGTGAAAGCCATACCGCATGTTTACAAGGGCCCTTTTGGGGACAGTCGCTTCAGTCGTGCCTGACTCTGAGAGACCCTATGGCTCTTCTGTCCATGGGATTCTCCAGGCAAGAATACTAGGGTGGGTTATCATGACCTCTTCCAGGGGATCTTCCTGACCCAGGGATCGAACCCATGTCTCTTACATCTCCTGCATTGTCAGACAGGTTCTTTACCACTAGCAATATCTGGGAAGCTCTTCTTGGGGACAGTAATCTACACAATGCAGCTCGCTGGAGCACTTGCGGAGCTCTCCTGCTCAAATCTGCTTTATCTGCCATTTGTCTGCTTTTGTGTTTTAAATCACTCTTGAATCTTTTTTGTTTGTTTTTTAATTAAGGAGTTTACCTAAAGAATGAGATGGTTGGATGGCATCACTGACTCAGTGGACATGAGTTTGTGTAAACTCCGGGAGTTGGTGATGGACAGAGAGGCCTGGCATGCTGGTCCATTGGGTTCACAGAGTTGTACACGACTGAGCAACTGAACTGAAATTACATAAGAAAGCTGTTTTCAGCCTGTTGGCATCATTTAGGGACAGTAGTGATAGGCAGTTACTTATATAAGGTAAGGTTCATCTTTTTTCAAAATGATTTGCATATAAACTTTTCACATTTCTCCTGTATATTATCAATTCCCTTTCAAATTTATCTTTTGTTAAACGAAGAGTGACCAGAAACACTTAATAACAGGCAGATCACAAGCTTAATTTTATCACTGAATCATCCCATAACATCCATCTGGTTATATAACTTTGTGTATGCTCATTTGCTTCAGTCATATCCAAGTCATTGGGACTCTATGGGTTGTAGCCTCCCAGGCTCCTCTGTCCCTGGGGATTCTCCAGGCAATAACACTGAAGTGGGTTGCCATGCCCTCCTCCAGGGGATCTTCCTGACCCAGGGATTGAACCTGAGTCTCCTAAGTCTCCTGCACTGTAGGCAGATTCTTTACCCTCTGAGCCATCAGAGAAGCCCATATAATTTTGAAATTACTTATTTTAACTTTGAAATTGTTTGCTAAATGGTCTTTAAACTTATTCAATCAACTCAGCAATCACTATTCTACAGGCAATTTAGGAGAAAACTAAGAGAACTCTTTTCTTTCCAAGTCCATTTCTTGCCTTCTGGGCTCATATAGTCACAGATATCCTCTGTGTGGTCCTCTCAAGTGCTATTCAAACTATTTGTAGCTCAGTGATACCTTTACAGGTATTTGACATGTATTAGATAAGTTTCAGAGCACTGTCCCTACAGAGGTAAGATGAGGAATCATAGAAAACTATATTAGCTCTCCAATTTAATTCTCAGGGTTCCCTGTTCTAAGATCTTACTGAAGCAATAATTAAAAAACAAACAAACAAACAAACAAAAAAACTCCCTCCCATTTACAGCTATATGAGGGAAAGAGAGGGCCTAGGACAATTATGAGCAGTCAAGAACCTCAGAGCCTAAATGCAATCAAACCTAACCATGGGTCTATATACTTGAGGATAAACAAAAAAGCAAACACATAACCTCCCAAAGAGAAAAGGCAAATGCATGGGTGAGAAGTGCGGACACCGTAGGGGCTGAGCAAACTGGAAATACCTGGAAAGGTCAAGCACAGACCTTAACTCTCTTCCATATCCTTAGGAATGTCTTTCTCCTTATTTGCTCATGTTCTAATCTGCCTTTAAGATACTTATTATCCCTTCTCAGAGTGTTGATAAAACTTACTTTGTTGTTATTTAGTCACTCAGTCTTGTCCAGCTATTTGCCACCCCCATGGACTGTAGCCTGCCAGGCTTCTCTGTCCATGGGACTTCCCCAGGCAAGAATACGGCGTGGGTTTCTGTTTCCTTCTCCAGGGGCTATTCCCCACCCAGGGGTCAAACTCACGTCTCCTGCATTGGCAGGCAGATGCTGTACCACTGAGTCACCAGGGAAGCCCTAAAACTTATTTGGAGCTTTTCANTGCCAGGCTTCTCTGTCCATGGGACTTCCCCAGGCAAGAATACGGCGTGGGTTTCTGTTTCCTTCTCCAGGGGCTATTCCCCACCCAGGGGTCAAACTCACGTCTCCTGCATTGGCAGGCAGATGCTGTACCACTGAGTCACCAGGGAAGCCCTAAAACTTATTTGGAGCTTTTCATGTTTACATTTTATGAGCTTTGTTTTCATATGGGTATTCCTTCTTTCTTTTAATAAATATTGTTAGAAAGAATCAATATAAAATCAGTATAAAATCCTCGAGGATAAAGAATTTTGTTACATGTCAAAAGAAAGGAAAGATCAGTGCTTCTCAAGTTCTTCATTGCCACCCACCTTCCTCTTAATGTTAAATGAAGTGTACTTGCTACTGCAGATGAGATGTATATTATAAAATGTAAGAAGGGATAGTTTTGCCACTTAAATTACATCACTTTTCACATTTTTAGAATAAATAATGTAAAAACTCCCCATGATCAGCCATTGTTATGTGAGATATCTTTTTTCTCATGAGAGAAAAAGTGTTGTCTATTTTAATACTTCTCATTTATTAAATTAATTATTTCATCTGTGCTTTTCTTGACTTCTTCTTTTCCAAAAGGGAAACTAAAGTTTGAGGTCAAAAGTGTGGTATATAAACCATGGCCTAAAATAATTTGTCCAACTTTTGGAAAAAATACATTTAGCATGTTTTTCTCTTCTTAGAAATTATTCTCTGGGGACTTCCCTAGTGATCCAGGGGTTAAGACTTCGCCTTCCAATGCAGGAGGCGTGGGTTTGATCCTAGTCAGGGGGCTAAGATCTCATATGCCTCTCAAAGATCTCACATTCCTCTCACCAAAGAAACAAAACATAAAACAGAAGCAAAGTTGTAACACATTCAATAAAGGCTTTAAAAATGGTCCACATCAAAGTAGAAAGAAAGAAACAGAACCACAACGACAAAAGAACAAAAGGAAAAGAAAAAATTATTCTCCAAGTCTCATATCATGGGCTTTCAGCTACTTTTTTTCTTTGTGGGCATAGAAAGACTGTTACTCTTTGCTACATAGTAATTTTTCATGCACAATCTTTGAAGCCACTTCTTTAATTTCTCTCTGCCCTATCTACTTAATTTTCTTATTTTTTCACAAGCATGTTTTGTCTGGGAATAGCTTCTAGCATTTTAATTTTCCTTTGGAGCAAATTCTCTCCCAAATCTAATCTGGACCTTTTGGAATTGCCACATATGGGGCTCCCCTACCTGCCAAGGGTTATGCACATAAACTAGACTGATCTATTAGAGTTTTCCACCTCTCCTAAACAGAAACTATTTCAGAAATAGATATTGTCCTAAACTAAGTCTTTCTTAATTAACTTTTGTGTGTGTGCTTAGTTGCTCAGTCATGTCCAACTCTCTGGGACCCCACAGACTGTAGCCCTCCAGGCTCTTGTGTCAATGGAATTCTCCAGACAGGAATACTGGAGTCGGTTGCCACTTCCTCCTACAGGGGATCTTTCAGACCCAGGAATCAAACTTCTGTCTCCTGCATTGCAGGCAGATTCTTTACTAGCCCTCTTAATTAACTTACCTGATATTTAACATATGAACTCTGGGAGAGGAAAGGCATCTTTCTTCCTCTAGGATTAGAAAGTATAAAGAGTTATAATGCAGAAGTTATTTTCCAGTTTCATGGAGAAAGCAATGTACAAATGAAGTCCAGATCCACGGGATAAAAAAACAAAAATATAGCATTAAGTGCAGATCCCTGGAGAAACCAGTTGAGTTCCCACATCCAGCTAGAACACAGAGCTGGTGAAACAATATGCTTTCCTAGGTATGGCAGAGTTCATGTAACTCCTATGTTTTATAGGTAGGCCATATTTTAGTATATGCATTTTACAGATCAGAAATCAAAAGACTGAATAAGTTAGTTTCATACAGCTAAAAATAGGATGTCTGTACCCATCTTATGTGTAACGAAGTGAAGCCTATTTTTCCAAATTTAAAAAATTGCACTTGTATGTTTATTATAGTAAGTGTGTACTGGATAGATATCTAGTTCCTGTTTTACTTAAAAAAGAAAATAATGTCTTTGTAGATTGATCTAACCATCCAACCCTAGAGCAGTAGAATATAGTAGCAGAAATTAGATATTTTAGAAGGAAGTGACTTTATTTCTACCAGACCAGAAAGCTGATTCATAATAAAACAAATAGTGGGAAGAGATGGAATGTTTTGGAAATAGATTTCTAACCTCATTCTCAATATTGAAAGACAAACTTCTGGTTTCACTTCTTACATGGAAATGTGTTAAACTGCAATTTTCTTTCTGGGAAGTCCCTGTTCTACTGCCAGAAAGGAGTTGGAGGTTTGACTGGTTTCTGAGCACTTTAAGATTGAGGATATTAACTTTATTCATTGACTTATTAACTCATTTATTTGAATGCCTCCTCTGTTCATAGCTTTCTGCTTAGTGCTATCAGTTGAGTTCAGTTCAGTCGCTCAGTCGTGTCTGACTCTTTGCGACCCCATGAATTGCAGCACGCCAGACCTCCCTGTCCATCACCACCTCTCGGAGTTCACTCAGACTCATGTCCATCAAGTCCGTGATGCCATCCAGCCATCTGATCCTCNTTGCATTGACATTGCGTAGGGGAAACCACAGTCAGGGCCATATGAAGAAAGTCCTCAGTTGAGAGTAAAAGGGATGAGGGACGTCGGGGATACGGGGCAAAGGATCAGATCCTCCTGTTCCTGTTCTGCTTCTGGCTGGAGCCTGTATCTTCTATTTCTTGCAGCCACGAGAACAAATTCTATCTTAAGGGACACTGTCAACAACTCTGCTGTAGCAACGGTGGCAGCTGGCTGCTGTGTGAGGAACTTGTGGGGAATGTGTCTTCCTCTTTGTCCTCATTGGTTTCCTCAGCTCTGTGGTTTAGGCCTGCTGTAGCTCTGGTGTCCCCTTTTTTTGGGCAAACACCCCATAGTCACCTTTCCAATCAGTAACCACAAGTCCACTAACTCTAGTCACTAATCACGCCCTGCTGAGCACTGCCTAGTTCTGGTCTTTTTGTCCCCTCTTTCCCTGAGAGCTCTAAAAAGGCTCTCCTTATTCTCCCTCACATCTCCCATCTTATTTTTGTCACAACTTCACACTGGGTTCCAATGATGTGAGTAAAAGGACCCATTGTCCCTTCTTTCCCTGAGACCTCTATACAGGCTCTTCTCACTGGTTCCTATCTCAGTTCTGATCTATTCTTTATCACATCTCCCATCTACTTGTGTTGTCATAGCTTCACACTGGATCCTTTTACTCACATCATTGAGTGTCTCCCTGCTACCAGATACCATTCTGACTTTGGTCAACACGTATTAACACATCAATTTCCTCATGTCCAACCAACTGTCTTATATCCTGTCTCGAGTCTTCCTGGCCACAGGGTTCTGCTAATCTTTCAAGTATTCTTTGCTGACTTTTATCCTTGTCTTATGAACACTATTGTGTCCCTAAAATGAAACAATTTTTGTTCTTGTTGTTGGGATATAGTGCCAACGTGTTATTGCTAAGTCATGTCTGAGCCTTTGCGACCTCATGAACTGCAGCACACAAGGCTTCTCTTCCTTTACTATCTCCCTTAGTTTGCTCAAACTCATGTCCATCGAGTCAGTTGTTCCATCCAACCATCTCATCCTCTGTTGCCCCCTTTTCCTCTTGCCTCAGTTTTTCCGAGCATCAGTGCCAACATGCCACCGTTTAAATGCTTTGCTCACCAGTTTATACACAATGTTCGACTCAGCACATACAAGGTGGTTTGTGCTACACATGATACACAAGAAAACTTGTACAGATATCATCACCTGTGAGCATAAACATCACAAGAAAGTTTGTCTCTGAAGCACTTAAAGTCCTTTGGTATTTATAAGATTCTCTTTCCATATCAATCATACAAGCAGACAAACACTTGGATTTTCAGTTGGCTTTTAATGATGTAGCAATTAAACTTCTGTTATCTCAGTCTGCTTCCTTTCTGCCCCTTCCCTCAACCACATATCGACATTTTTACTTCTGTGGTCTCTTACGGAAAACTCAATACAATAATTTTTTTTGTAGTTATTATGTAGTAGGTAATTTAAGAGGCAGGAGAAATGTAAAAACAGTGATTGGACCCTCATATTATCTACAGTCAAGTGAGGGCAGAGGATAGTAATCAAATATTCACTCAAAAGACTGGTATCAGTTCAGTTCAGTCGCTCAGTCATGTCCAACTCTTTGCGACCCCATGAATCGCAGCACGCAAGGCCTCCCTGTCCATGACTAACTCCTGGATTTCACTCAGACTCCCGTCCATCGAGTCAGTGATGCCATCCAGCCATCTCATCCTCTGTCATCCCCTTCTCCTCCTGTCCTCAATCCTTTCCAGCATCAGAGTCTTTTCCAGTGAGTCAACTCTTCGCATGAGGTGGCCAAAGTACTGGAGTTTCAGCTTGAGCATCATTCCTTCCAAAGAAATCCCAGGGTTGATCTCCTTCAGAGTGGACTGGTTGGATCTCCTTGCAGTCCAAGACTGGTATAATTAAGAGTAAAAATGTAATAGGTGCTGGGGAGGGGAATGTAATGTCAGGATATTCAACTTTGTCCTGGAGCTGAAGGGAAAACTCTTAAAAACTGAGCAGAGATGCAGAGAATGTTTGGGAGATAACTTGATGGAGAAGAGAGGAAAGAATTCCAGGTCCAGAGAGCAACTTCTGTTAAGGCAAAGCAGTGAAATGTATTATGAGCTCCAAACACTAGTTCGATGAAGTTGTGGTCCTGAGAGTTTGGGTAAGTTTGGTGTGCATACTTAGTCATGTCTGAATTTTTGAGACGCCATGGACTGTAACCCACCAGGCTCCTCTGTCCATGGAATTTTCCAGGGAAGAATACTGGGGTGGGCTGACGTTTCCTACTCCAAGGAATCTTCCTGACCCAAAAATCAAACCCGTGTCTTTTGTATTTCCCCTATTGTGAGGCAGATTCTTTACCACTGGGCTACCTGGAAAGCCCAAGTGGAGGAAGAGACAATAAAGAAAGATTAGACCTGATAGGGATTGCTAGGCTTAGTTATGGAATTTGGTATTATTGTAAGGAAGATGAGGTGTTTCTTAAAGGGAAAAATTGCATTGTCAGTATTTATTTTTAAAATGTCACAGAATTCATGGCAGAGAATGATTGAAATGGAGTGAAGATATTGTTATTACAGCTATTTAATATTTTCGTGTCTTTGTGTTAAGATCATGAAAGTGGTGATAAAGAGAGGAGGACATGTTTGAGAAATATTTCTGCTGTTTTTCAGTTGCTCAGTAGTGTCCCACTCTTTGTGACCCCATTGACTGCAGCGTGACAGGCATTCCTGTGCTTCACCAGCGATATTTAGTTAAAAATAAATAAAACCTGGAATTTTCCCTGGTGGCTCAGAGGGTAAAGAGTTTGTCTGCAATGCAGGACACCTGGGCTCAATCCCTTGGTTGGGGAGAGCCTCTGGATAAGGAAATGGCAACCCACTCCAATATTCTTGCCTGGAAAATCCCATGGACAGAGGAGCCACATGGGCGATGATCTAAGGGGTCTCAAAGAGTCAGACATGACTGAATGACTAACACGCACAAATAAAACTTGGTGATATGAGATGAAGGTGGAGAGCAGCCTAGAGATATGCATGTGAGAGAGAGTAATATCAAGATGAGATGGTTGGATAGCATTACTGATTCAAGAGTCATGATTTTGAACAAACTCCAGGAGATAGTGAAGGGCAGTGATGCCTGGTATGCTGCAGTTCATGGAGTTGCAGAGTTGGACATGATTTATGACTGAACAATAACAACAGCTATAGATGGCATAATTGTCTTGTATGGCATATCTTTTACTGAGATATGGAGTCCTGGAATATGGTTCCTTTTATGATGAAATTTAGTAGACTATTTTTGTAAGTTGTGTTGGAAGTACCTTTGAGGTTTTAAACCTGCTGTGCTAAATGGCCAGTAGGGTATATAGGTCTGGTGATCAGAGAATGATCTGAATGGCAGATATGACTCTGATATGCATTGCTTTGTATGTGGTAGTTGAAACTGTGAGAATGTAAGAAATTAACTAAGGATATCAAGTGAAGCTAAGTGAAAGTGTGAATCACTCAGTCTGAAGATACAGAAAAGATAAAGGCTAAAGTTCAAAAAATCCTGGCAAGATGAGATGGTTGATTGAATCACCACATCATTCAGATGTAAAAATATATTCATCATATACATTCATTTTCTAAAACATTTTATTTTGTGTATCTTCCTTTCTACACTTCTGAGAATAGTACTATTAAAAAACTCACACACACAGCTCTCTGAGCGTTCTTATGATCTGAGCTCAAACTTCAGGTGGTATCTCTTAGACAAATAGAGACTTATTTTCTGCCAAGTGGATTATAGTTGACAAATCCATGGATAATTTTTCTGACAACTTTCTTTGGTTATGTTGGTAGAAGACACCCTGGCACATTTCTTACTCCGGGTCTCTCGTTCATTTGAAAACCTACAGAAAGAAAGCAGATTGTTTCCTTTACATCAGCCATGAGTATATGCATATGGCCAGAGGCTTACAAGGACTTCAGAAAATGTTTTCTATTTTTTTTAAAATGAAGAATAAACTCATTAAAACTATTTAAATACACAACAATATGATAGGCAAAGCAATTCTTCTCACTTTATGTTTTATTTTTCAGGCGTCTTTCCAGAGAAGTTAATAGTTCATTTTTGTCGTTTGGTCTCTCAGTTGTGTCTGACTCTTTGTGACCATATAGACCATAACCTGCCAGACTCCTCTGTCCATGGATTCTCCAGGCAAGAATACTGGAGTAGGTTGCCATTTCATTCTCCAGGAGATCTTCCTAAGCCAGGGATTCAACCTGCATCTCTTGCATTGGCAGGCAGATTCTTTATCACTGAGCCACAAGGGAAGCCCTAACAGTTTATTAAAGAGAGCTAAAACATCACCTCTGACTTTTTTTTAATCCACTCTGAGCACTGTGTAGGATCCTAGTTCCCCATGATAGGAGATGGGTTTGAATCCATGTCCCCTGCATTGGGAATGCAGAGTCCTAACCACTGGAACATCAGGGAAGTCCCTCAGCTCTGATATTTTTATTGCTTAAAAATTGATCACTGTAAGAAGTGAGCAGAAAGTTATGCTTTGTAAAACAAACATGTGCACTCATAAAAGAACTTACACTTGCTAATTTACCTTTTATGTAAAAAGCTAAATTTAGGCAACAGGGCAATCCTGTTTCATACATAAGATTTCTTTCTCAACTTTCTGTGTGAATCATTTTATAGAAAGATTTATCAAACTGTAGCAGTCAGGAAATTAATACCCATTAGATCACTTCAAAGCCAATGATGTCATATGTCTCTTTCTTGTCACATACAGCATGGGATTAAAAAAACACAAAAAGAAAAAATGCAAAAGACTTACAGCTGAGGGTCAAAAGTGCTGTTGTCCAACCAGGTCCATAATTTCCCTCCAGGAGGAATCCTCAAACCAACCCAAAATGAATCATTTCTATTTTGCCATAGGAAAGTCTAAAAAGAATAGGAAATGTTGTATGAAATCAAGTGATTCTTACAGATGCAAGATAAAATGCCACAGGAGCACCTTCTATGTGTCTGGCACTGCACTAGAAGCTAGGAGTGAACAGGTAAGACATGTTTCATGTTTTCAAATAGATCACAGTGGAGGGGAAATCCACAGTAATGGAATGGGATAAAAGCTAAAGAAAAATTACTAAATGTCTATTGACAAATGAATGGATAAAGATGTGGCACATATTTACGATGGAATATTACTCAGCCATAAAAAGAATAAAATTTTATCATTTGTCATACAGAGTGAAGTAAGGCAGAAAGAGAAAAACAAATATCATATGTTAACACACACATATATAAGGGATCTAAACATAAATTAAAAAAAAATCTATTTGCAAGGCAGGAATGCAGACACAGAGAAAGAAACTGTAGACACAAGAAGACAGAGAGAGTGGGAAAAAATTGGGAGATTGGGGATATATATATATATGTATATATATTACAGTGTGCAAAATAGATAGCTAATGGGAAGCTGTTGTATA